>JAEAOA010002350.1:2787500-2945000 GCA_016746295.1 Potamilus streckersoni | reverse complement strand
CTGGTATAATAAGGTTTTAGAATCCTTAATAATTCATCATTAGTTATGTCTTCCCACTGCTAAAACATGCCCAAGAAATTTTTGTTGATCTAATTACATTTAAGTCTCATAGAGAAGCAAATCTCTCTCTCTCTCTCTCTCTCTCTCTCTCTCTCTCTCTCTCTCTCTCTCTCTCTCTCTCTCTCTCTCTCTCTCTCTCTCTCTCTCTCTCTCTCTCTCTCTCTCTCTCTGCCATGTACATCATAATTACGAAGAAATGAAAGCAAGTAAAACACGCCACAAATTCTAATTTGACAGATTTTCAATCAATCTGCAACGCATTTTTGTTATTACTTTTTTTCCCATTGGCAAGCTTAATTTCCGATTCGGATACAATTTCTATATTTATAGTATGACATAGAGGAAAATTTAATAAAATTTCAAATTTAAATGATGTCAAGATATGAAATCAAATAATCAAGTCCCAGACAGTAGTGGCAAATAATCAACCGATCATTTTCTTTTCAATATATTTAAAAAGTAAGTCTACTTTTCTTTTACTTTGCTAAAACTCTATTTTTGTAATCTTAACATAAAAGCATAGTCTGCCTCTGATACGGATACTAAAAGTCGATTTCACTTTCGAAAACAAAATATAAAAGAAAAAATGCAATCTATAATGAAATAGTCCAAAATTAGCTGTTATGTAATCTGTAATGATAGAGTAAAAATTAGATATCACATTAAACACATTTTAATCTTGAGGAAAAAAGAAAAAATTACTTAATTATTTGTTTGTTTTATTTTTACAGTTTAAAGCAATTTAAGAAGAAATCGTTATTTGGTACTTATTATTGGAGAAAGCATACACCATTCAGTGGAACCAGCAGCAGTAATAATAAAAGAAGCGATTATTAATGCTTTATCATTTACAAAAGGCAATTATCTGTTCAGTTTAGTTTATTTGAATTGAGATGATGAGTAACGAGAAAGATATAATAAACCACTCTCGAAATGCAGCAACAATGGCGAGTTCTGTCAAAACAAAAAAAAAAAAATGCACATGCTTACATTAAAAAAAATTAAGTCACCAAGCTTTGGTAACTTGATATTTAATTAATTCGAGCATGCTTTTTCTCCATACTCCTCTAAATAGTATTACCTTTGAAGCGTGTATCTAACTAAGCATAGTACTCTTTACTGGCTTTCTGATTAACAGATAACTTAGTAGTGTGCCTTCGTTGCAGTTGTAGTGGGTGCTGGTGTTTATATTGTCCTTAACTAACTTCGAGAAGTGAGCAAAGTCTGAGAGACGTTGTTATATATTTCAGACACCTCGGGCATCTTAAAAAAATAAGTATGGGTTCATATGAGATAAATCTGTACTTGACGATTGATATTTTTTTTTCATCATGTTTTGGAATTATTATCCTTATTGATTTGAATCAACACTTGTACTCAGGCTTTCATAATGAGCTGTGAAGCGTATTCGTACTAATTATTAATTAACAGCGGACCTCCACTTTAAGCAATTAAGCGATAATAATCTCTTCCTATATAGTTGGCTTTGTCAGAGACTAACTCATATTCACAGATATGACACATCGATGGAAGTATTATACTTTCTATCATCAATAGTGAATATCAATTCAGCAGTGTTTTGATGCAAGTTCATAGGCAGTTTTGCTACTAACGGTAAATATTTATAACGTTGAACTATATAGTCTTCTCCTCTATAAACTATTGGTTCCTACTGAGATGATTTAAGGACACATTTGGCTGATAAGCTGTTTTTAATGTCTATTATGTATCGACCGCTAGGCATGCTAACACAAATACAATAAATCTAATGTTCAGTTTTGGCGAAATAGTCTTCGTTGTCTCAAATATACATTTAAAATCACAATAAGGAAAGAAGAAGCTTTTAATTAATGTGGGCAGTTTTTACATTTACGTTTAGAAGCATTTGCTGTTACATCTATTGTGTTAGACGCTTGGTTGCACTCTTTTTTGTGTTCTTATGCTTTGACTTCAGAAGAAAAAAAAACAGGCACTATCAAAATAGTTTTTGATTCTTATGAAATTAATCTTGATGAGTCCAATATTCCAAAACGTTATAATTAGGATCTCGTTCAAACATGATTATAAGATATATATATATTTTATTTTATTTTTACTGGTCTAAGAGGTTTTTCTGGTTAATATACGTTTAAGGATATTTAACTTCATTTTCCCATTTTTTTAATATTTTGCATTTTTAGATTAATGTTTTTATTTATCAATGGTATATTGCGGAAGGTATATAACTTATTCCATTGTTTAAAGAACACATACTTTATCTTGTGTCAGATTGGATAAATATATTTGTGAATTTACTGCTAATTGCCTAAGTCTGTCAACATGTAACTTAAAAATAGTTAGTTTTAATAACACAACCAACTTATATTTGCTAAAGTATCAATCATATCTAAAAAAAAAATTCAACTGTATGTTATATTTCATTCTTGTTCATTAATGTTTTAGCTTTTCATTTGATACCAATCCTTATATGCCGATGATATACTTATTTACATATATTTCCAATTGTTATGTATATCTTTTATTTGTAAACTGTATTCATATCTAAGACTTAATCTTTTGAATAATCTATTACATACCTATATATGGCTCTTTCCCCAGCCGTTAAAGTAAAATTGCAAGAGTTCTTTGTGTAAACCTCATGATAAAACTGTTTCTTTCATACGTCCATTCACACCTGGAGGGACTTTATATAGTAAGGTGAGCATTTTGCAAACATATTTCCTACTTAATTATTTACTTAATGATGTGGTTAATAAAAAGGATAGGATATGCACTGGCTTTTTTAACGCTTTTTTGTGCGTGGATTGGTGGCTCTTGGCTCGTAGCCCTATGGCTATCTAAACTATTCTAATCCCAGTTTATTCATGACCCTTTTGTTATAACAAATATTTAAAGATCACCGACACAAATATTTATTATTAGAGCAATAATTTGAAGATCACTTAAATTTTCACATCAAAATATCGATTACCTCTGAGAAAACTGTTTTTCTTTTATAACAAACTTACGACAACTGAACATGGTTACACTTCAAGTGGCCTAAGGGTGGGAGGTAAGGGGTAAATAGCAAAGGTTAGGGGGTGGTAAGGTTAAATGAATTACAACTCACATATATGCACTTGTAAGATACACAAAATATCATGGTTCACTTTGAAAATATATGTGTGTGATTTCTCCTGTAGTGACAAAGTATGAGAAGATAAAATGTATTTATAGAGTTTGTTGCTCATATTAAATCTAATCATTCCATGCCTTCTGTTTATTTACAATCAACTTGTTTAATACAACTCTCCCTCTTAAATCTTGATTATTTCCTATAAAAGCTATGTAATGAGACAGTGTATCGTCTTCCAATGATTTTATACAAACTCTGCATGCTTATTGGCACTTCGGAGACCATGTTTTTGAATGACGTCCAAGGTTAGAAGACAGCGTTCACGGGTAATATTTCATAATAATTGTTGAGTATTTATATTAATCTTAATCTAGCTCAGTTTTACCGAACCAGCTCTAAATTATCCTGAACAAAGTCCTTTGACTATTTGACCGAAATCTCATAAAGTTCTTGCCATTTAATTGTTGTTCTTGTTATCTGTCATCGTTCATGACCTATTACAATTAATTAGTGCAGTTAATGTTTAGTGTTTCTATCAGATAATTGTTTTTTTTTTCTTCCTGTCAGCCAAAGATAGAAGATTCTAAATTCAACGTTGTAATGCATACTATATCTCTGACAGAATAGGCCCACACATCATCAAACACTGCGATTGGATAATTATTGATCTATCTAACCTTTGAATTTTTGGAATAAATTCTTATACTGGCGTGTTTCTCAAGCCGGTAAGAAGTCCGAAATAAAAATTAGGTCTCACGTGCAAGTATAATTTTATGCAGGCAGCTTTATATAAATGCGTGCTATTCTTTCAAAACACTACTTAATAAACATCATTCAAAACTTCATCTGTAACTCATTTTTGTTTGCACCTACTCCAAACATAATAATGACCCTCACTCCCTTTTTTGTCTACATGTATTTTGACCTTTCTGAAATTATACCTGAAAAGCATGCACTTTTGTAATGATTTATTTAAATGTTTAAATGTTTGTTTCATGATTCTGATTTCACCATTCGCCTGTAGCGTTTCTTCTAAGTAGTATGTTTATATAACCATTGTTTAATCTAACGCCGTTGGTGAACCCGTTGACCTTAACTTATGGGGTTCAAGAACAATATCGATCGTACAATGGTTAGCATATCAATTCTCATTAAAATTTTACAAATGTGTTATTGATTATTCAAGTAACATACTTGTATAATTCTGTTACGATCTCAGACTAACATATTTTTGATAGCTTCAAGTCATTTAAAAAAGAGGAAATGATAAAAAGAAAATACGAGTTATTGTGGCAAAAAATGGTACAACTAAAATAAGATACGAACTGCTGAGACACGTATGGTACAGGTAAAAGATCTCAGTGCATCAGTTCTATTTATACGCTGTGGGATTATGCCTTTTGAGGTTGTGTATTAAATAGAATAACCGCGTGATCAAATATTTAACTCAAATGACGGATTTGCTGTTCCAAAACGGATGAGGTAAGCTAAAACTCAAATTCCGGCATTCTGACAACACGTCTTCATGTTCCGGAATTGTGTAATTTTATAGCCGTTTTAGACAAAGCTTATTCGGAAACACGCAATTCATAAAGATTTACACTTTCCTACTTGATTTATTAAGTTTCTCTTTTTTGCGACTTGTCTTTTGAACAGATTAATTTCAATCGGAGATTTGTTGTATGCATATCTGTTTACTTGTGCACGTAAGCTGGATGAAAAATAAAACGCAATATTTACTTGTATAACAGAGGCATCTATTTTTACAGCAAGTTTATTTGTCTTTTGAAAATATCAGCACTATAATAGATTGGCATTTATTAATAAAATTTTAAGTGATCTCTTAAGGTAAATGTAACTTACATGCGGTGTGTCCTAGAAGAAGACGATGTAAAAAGGCATAAAGTATTAATGGCAATTTCAGCATTTTGGCAAACGAAAACTATATGCAAGGATATTCCACAAATTGGAATTTAATAAGTTAGGAAACGAAAACCATTTAAGGCTCTTCATTCGGTCTTTCTTTGATGATCCCATTACGAAAGATGAAATTCACGTAGCTAATTTGAATGTTTTGAAAGTTAACATACTACATGTAATTAATAACTTAAAAATGGTTTCTCCATTAGTGTGCCATTATATAATCCCTTTTCCAGTTTGATGCTGAATAAAGAAGCTTTACTGAGACCCATCGTATTGATGGAGTTCAGACAGATCTTAGATGGATTTTACCAAGAGTTCATTCTGATCTTAGATTTTATTTCGAAAGTTTATACAGGTCGCACGTAGATGTTACCGAGAAAGTCCATACAGGTCTACGCGGATTTTATTGAGAAAGTTCATACAGATCTTAGATGGATTTTATTGAAAAAGTTCATACAGGTCTTAGATGGATGTTTTTAAAAGAGTTCATACAGGTCTTAGATGGATGTTATTGAAAGAGTTCATACAGGTCTTAGATGGATTTTATTGAGAAAGTTCATACAGGTCTTAGATGGATATTATTGAAAGAGTTCATACAGGTGTTAGATGGATGTTTTTAAAAGAGTTCATAGAGGTCTTAGATGGATGTTATTGAAAGAGTTCATACAGGTCTTAGATGGATGTTATTGAAAGAGTTCATACAGGTCTTAGATGGATTTTATTGAGAAAGTTCATACAGGTCTTAGATGGATGTTTTTAAAAGAGTTCATACAGGTCTTAGATGGATGTTATTGAAAGAGTTCATACAGGTCTTAGATGGATTTTATTGAGAAAGGTCATACAGATCTTAGATGGATGTTTTTAAAAGAGTTCATACAGGTCTTAGATGGATTTTATTGAGAAAGTTCATACAGGTCTTAGATGGATGTTATTGAAAGAGTTTATACAGGTCTTAGATGGATGTTATTGAAAGAGTTCATGCAGGTTTTAGATGGATTTTATTGAAAAAGTTCATACAGGTCTTAGATGGATTTTATTGAGAAAGTTCATACAGGTCTTAGATGGATGTTTTTAAAAGAGTTCATACAGGTCTTAGATGGATGTTTTTAAAAGAGTTCATACAGGTCTTAGATGGATGTTTTTAAAAGAGTTCATACAGGTCTTAGATGGATGTTTTTAAAAGAGTTCATACAGGTCTTAGATGGATTTTATTGAGAAAGTTCATACAGATCTTAAAAAGATTTTATTGAGAAAGTTCATACAGGTCTGAGATGGATATTATTGAAAGAGTTCATACAGGTCTTAGATGGATGTTTTTGAGAGTTCATACTGATCTTAAGTGAATTATATTGAGAGAGTTCATACCAGTCGTACATAGATATTACCGAGAAAGTTCATACAGGTCTTAGACTGATTTTACTGAGAGTTCATACAGGTGTTAGATTTTTTTGAGAATGTTCATACAATTGAGAATGTTCATACAGGTCTTAGATGGAATTTGCTGTAAAAGTTCATACAGTTCTTCTTTGACAAATATTATTGAGGGAGTTCTAACAGACCTTATATTGATTTGTTGAGAGAGTTCATACAGTCCCTAGAGAGATTTTATTAAGGGAGTTCATACCGACCTAAATGGGTTTTATTGAGAGAGTTCATATACATCATTGATAGATTTTACTAAGAAAGTTGAAACAGTTTTTTATATTTTACTGAGAGAGTTCATACTTATTTCGATTTTATTGAGGTAGTTCATAAAGATCTTAAATTGATTTTACGGAGAGAATTAATTCAGGTTTTTCTAGACAGATTATATTAAGGAAGACTAAGGAGTTCATAAAGATTTTCTATGGATTTTATTGGGAGAGTTCATTAAGTTCTTCATCTTGAAATATATCTGACAAAGCCTTTGTATAATACACCAAACATTATAATGGCCAATTATAGAGAATCATGTTTAAATGTGTTTGTCGATAATTTGAACTCATCCATGTTAGCAAACAATCATATTCGTCGTTATTGCCATGTCTTGTATAGTTTACGAAATGCGTTTAACGTACAACCTCATAAAACGTGATGCCAGTGTTGCTTGCCTTTGACATGTATGATGAAGTTAAATATCAGAAGAACAAACAACTCCGTAATGGATATATCAACTTATTATGCAGGAAACTTATGAAATGAAGAGCGAACATGTGGAAACTTGCCACAAAGAAACTTGCAAATGTTACGCTCATGGTCAACATCGTCATCAATAGATCTGGAGAAAAATGTATTGCCTCTCTCTATATATATACAAAGGTCATCAGGTTGTGTACTCTTTTATGACAATATAAATAATTATCTAAATAGAATCTAGCTCTTAGAAGATAATAAATAAATGAAGAAAAAGTTATAATTGTTACATTAGAAGTATTACACAATGAATGTTTGGAACAACGTGCCATTGTTGATAATGAAACGAATGTGTGAATGTGTTAATGGGGGCATTGGGGTGACCTGTAAACCATAAGTATACAAGTTTTATGTATGAGAAAAAACTAAACATAAAAAATTTCATATCATTACAGTATTATCACATTTAATCGATGCATGTCGTATGAACATAACAAAAGTAATTCATATTTTAATATGGATCATTTGTAACTTTCATCAGTTCGAATTTGGAAAACGTCCTATGTTAGTCAACGGTATCATACAGCGCAATACAATACTGGGTACACAGTTATAACAAAGTAATTAGCGACTGCGAGGAAGAGTTCAGATTCATTGGAAATTTATATTTTCTGTCCTAAAAATATGGTAAGCTTTGCTATTGCTAGTGTCATGATACGCAAGATGAAATATCGTGGAATAGCTTGTGCACTGATGGATAAGCCACTTGGAACGTGGAAATTTCTCTGCAATCGCAATATAACGTTTTATTCAACTGGGGCAGATTTATGGTGTTTGAAAAAAGTTGCGTTATTGTACTTGAGAAAGTTTGGAATTTTGTAGACATTGATGTGTATTGCTTGTGTGTCTTGAGCTCTACCAAATAGCTCAACTTCGTTTACCTCTCTCTCTCTCTCTCTCTCTCTCTCTCTCTCTCTCTCTCTCTCTCTCTCTCTCTCTCTCTCTCTCTCTCTCTCTCTCTCTCTCTCTCTCTCTCTCTCTCTCTCTCTCTCTCTCTTGTTCTTGTTGTTGTTGTTCGTCCTTCGTTCTTGAAGACAACTTCACGTCTGGGCTAGTCTGTGAGTGCGCAGATGGCTGGTGAGACCAGTCAGCGCTCTAAAGTGTCTAGTGCAATGAAGGCAGGGAATTTCCGGGGCCTGGATCGATTGTGGGTTAGCGTAGTCTCTGCTCTTTCTCTGTCAGCGTTTTTGATTGGCCTCGATGATCCGTTGCTCTTCAAAAGCAGCAGCGCCTGAATTGATCTGTTTTCGCCAGGCATCGCGGTCTTCGGCAAGCTGCTCCCAGCTGTCTGGATCAATGCCACATGAATTGATTGAGCCTTTGAGCATGTCCTTGTACCGCTTCTTTTGGCCTCCTCTGGAAACTTGCCTTCAGTTAGTTCCCCATAAAACAGTCTCTTAGGGGTGCGCTCATCAGGCATCGGCAGACATGGCCAGCCCAGCGGAGCTGTGATCTTCTGAGCATGGCATTGACGCTTGTTATCTCAGCTCTCTAGAGGACTTCTGTGTCAGGAATCTTGTCATGCCATTTGATGTGGAGCAGTTTTCTGAGACAGCGCATGCGAAAGGAGTTTAGCTGTCTTTCATGACGACTGTACACCTTCCAAGTCTCACAGGCGTACAAGAGGGAGGGCAGTACTACTGCGCGGTATACCTTCATCTTGGCTTTTATGCTGATTCCTCTTCTTTTCCACATGGAGTTGTGGAGTCTGCCGAAGGCTGCACTTGCGTGAGCATTCCTGATGGTGACCTCTTCATCGATGGAGACTGTGCGTGACAAGGTGCTGCCGAGGTAGATGAACTTGTCAGCAACGGCGAGCTTCTGGCCATTGACAGTAATATTTGGTTCAGTGTAGTGGATTGAGGGTGCAAACTGGTACATGATTTTCGTCTTCGTCGTACTTATTGCGAGTCCGAAGTCTGGCAGGCTTTGGAGAAGCGAACCATACTTTCTTGCATGTCAGACTGAGTACAAGCATTTAAAGCACAGTCGTTAGCAAAGAGGAGGCCGCTGATGGTGTCTTCCTGGACTTTGTCTTAGCCCGCAGTCTTAGGTTGAAGATGTTCCCATCTGTCCTAAACCGGATATCGATGCCAATGTCACCATCACGGAAAGCGTCGGTCAGCATCGCTGTGAACATCATGCTGAACAGGGTCGGAGCAAGAACACAGCTCTGTTTGACACCATTTGTCACTGGGAAGGTCAGGGATAACTATACTTCATCCTATACTCTAGAAAGCATGTCATCGTGGAATAGTCTGACCATGGTGATGAACTTCTCAGGGCATCCGAACTTTCCATGATCCTCCACAGACCTTCACGACTCACAGTGTCAAAATCCTTGGTGAGGTCCACAAAAGTGGTGTAGAGGCCTACGTTCTGCTCTTGGCATTTCCCCTGGAGTTGTCTGGCTGAAAAAAATCATGTCCACTGTGCCTCGATCCTGCCTAAAGCCGCACTGACTCTCCGGTAGCAAGCCTTTCTCCAGGTGGACGGTTAGTCGGTTGATCAGAATTCTGGCAAGTATCTTCCCTGCTATGGATAATAGGGAGATGCCACGGTGGTTGTCGCATGCTTGCCGGTTTCCCTTCCGCTTGTAGAGGTGGACAATAGAGACGTCTTTGAACTCCTGAGGTATCCTCTCCTGGTTCCACATAGACTCGAAAATGTCAGTAAGCTTCTAATGGACCACCAGCTGCGTAGACTTACGCTGGGATGGAGTCAGAGCTCAAAGCTTTACCACTGGAAAGGCTTTTAACTGCCTTCTTTACTTCTGTTAGACTTGGCAAATCTGAGAGGGAAGCGTTGGTTGGGACCTGGGGCAGGCGAGCGATGGCTTCAACGTGTATGGAGGAAGGACGGTTGAGGACTCTATCGAAGTGTTATGTCCAGCGTTTGAGAATCTCTTCCTTATCAGTGATCCGCGTGTTCCCATCTGCACTAAGGAAGGGGGAGGAAGATCCTGATTTAATGGGACAGTAGAGAACAGCAATTGTTTGTGTTGTTTTTTAAGTAGTTTTTTTGCGAATGAGACGACCGCAAGTAAGGTTAGCAAATCACACACACACATACACACATGTGTGTGTTAAATATTAGTATATAAATGAAGTTCATATACATACAATGTTCACCTGTTTAGTAGTGTGTGTGTGAGTGTGTGTGTGTGATTATGTTTTTTAACCTAGCTTTATAAATTTTACTCATATCGCTACGATGTCTGCAGTGTGGCAGTTTATAGTAATGTCTAGCACTGGGGGGATTATGCCGCAGACATGTAGCATGATGTCCCACCCAGTCACATTATCCTGACACCAGGCCGACCAGTCCTAACACTAACTTCTTAATGCTGAACGCCAAGCGAGGCAGCTGCTAGTACCATTTTTGTAACTCTCTGATATGGCTCGACAGGCGGACGCTCTAACCACTAGGCCACCGGAGCGGTTAACCTGTTAATAGAAGAAAAAACAAATATAGAGTGATTTGCCCAAAACTTTTTAATATTTTAAGAAACACTATTCTCTGAATAAATTATTGTATAATTAAAAATATATCATTTTTATATTGAATATTAGGATATAGATATGACTGTAAATTATGATATGGATCTTGTTGGTGATACTATTATATTTCATATAAGCATGACTGTTTATTCAATGGCTGTGTGTCCTGCTCTAATCATCGTCCACTCTTCCTCTCTTTTTTTTGCTACCACTGACCAGATGTATAAAATATAATTATATTTAACAATTTTTCTTGATTATTTTGGGTCACTCTATCGAAGCCACAAAACTGGGAATGCAAAGTATATATATAAAGAACATAAATCATACCTTTATATGTAATTTTAGTTACAGAGTTTAAACATTTTGGTGACTTTCATTAAATCTATCTCATTATAACACTTGTCTGTAAGAATTTCGTACAGTTTGTCAGTACTGTTTTCTTGGGGCTAGATTCACAAACCAAATGTAGCAGAGTCTCTTGAGTTTCATAAAAAACAATTCATACTGAAGTGTCCGCATTTAAGAGACTGTCAATTTAAACAATCAACTGTTAGTATAGAGAATTCTATGGAAAACTTTGTACTGAAAACTGTAAAGACCTGTATCGTAAATGGTTAAAACGGGAAGCATATATGTATATACATATATATATATATATATATTTATATATATATATATATATATATATATATATATATATATATATATATATATATATATATATATTAATTCCCAAAACTTATAATTTTAACATTTTAACTTGAAGTCTACATTTTCCTAAATCTATTCTACAAAGTGTCATAAATATATTTGTATTAGACTGACGTGTTTCATTATACATTTTAACTGGAAGTCTACATTTTCTAAATCTATTCTACAAAGAGTCATAAATATTTTTGTATTAGACTGACGTGTTTCATTATACAAGCGTGGTATAGATAATATTCGCTCTAGAATGCCGTCAGATATATATTCTCAAACCTTAAATATTCTCAAATATAAGAGATGGACTGAGTCGGCAATTTGTATTTAACTCTAATAATGCCGGTCTTCTGAATTAACCATGCGGTTATCAAAGTAATTATGTAGAATAAAAATGTATTTCCTCTAATATTCATGTACATATAAAACGGTGTACCCCATTTGTTACACTGTTTAACCTAAGTGAAATAAAATTTGTATAATGTATCCTGTACCCATCCATCTTATATCTTGTTTCCTTGAATATTATATCAGTCAATTCACGTTTTAAGTGTGTGAATTAAACATCACATCAATACCTTACATTAACAGCGTCATTTCAAAGTAAAAAAAAGGAACGCATCATATTGAATTGATGCACATTTTAATCCGGCATTACAATAATAATAATTCAGCTTTCTTCCTGGTTTTCTTCGAGGCAAGAAATGGTTTAATTGATCATCGGGAGAGAAGCTTCAGCGTTTTCAGTATATTCTATTTGTGTGTGTGTGTGTGTGTGTGTGTGTGTGTGTGTGTGTGTGTGTGTGTGTGTGTGTGTACAAAATCATTTTAGTTAGTTGTCATTAGAAAGAAAAGGTTTTCTTCGAGGCAAGAAATGGTTTAATTGATCATCGGGAGAGAAGCTTCAGCGTTTTCAGTATATTCTATTTGTGTGTGTGTGTGTGTGTGTGTGTGTCTGTGTGTGTGTGTGTGTGTGTGTACAAAATCATTTTAGTTAGTTGTCATTAGAAAGAAAACAAACTGCCAAAAATGAAAACGTCCATATTAAAAGCAGATGGCATACAATATTTATGACAACAGTAGTGAGCTGTGAACTATTACCGAAAACATTATGCATTTAGTGTTGCCACGTACCCAAATCATCCCTGTCTTAAATATAATAATTGGAAATTAACGTCTCGAATGATACCTATAACTATCAAAAAGTTTAGATCTGTGTGTCCTTCTGTAATAAGTAATTGCCTTTCTCCAGCGGCATGGATTATCTATGCTTGGAGAATATCAACATGCCTACTACACCTCACGACAATAATAATTTATTCCAGCACACACAAATCGCTAGGCAGTTGATTTTCCTCTTGCAGTTTATTCGTGACCTATGACACCTCGTAAATAAAATCCCCACTCCACTTCACTGTTTTTTTCTGCGCATTTCTATCGACCCCAGAATTCTCGTCCCAGCTGTCAAGCAGGCGCCATTTCTCATGATGGCGTGTCAAAGGGGCCATAATTAATCCCGCCCTGAAATCGATCCCCACTTCATCCCGTCCGACAAGTGCACTTCAGTAGCAGTTTTAATCATGTTTTGGGATTCCATTCAATCTAAAATGTGTTCACTGAAGTAACGTGGGAATATAAAAAAATATTTGCACTCGGAAGAAAATAAAATCAGAAAACCAGCATTTTATAACGGATTCGTATTTGTTGTAACTGTACAAAATGTCCGTAACATAAAACTGCACTATTCATGTCTAAAATTAAAACGGCGTTACAAACATTATGAACAAAATATCCTACACTGTCACGTTCAAGTTAAATAATTTCTTATGTTTGAAAAGTAAAACATTTGTGTGAGGAACAGTGAAGAGTTATATTGCCTCACGGAAAACAAGAGAATAAAATTATTAATACAGTTTAGGGTATTAATTTTTGAACATATATAATTATTTTCTTGTCAGATAGAATTTTGAATGGCATTTAAAGAATCTCTATTCCTAGTAAATAGTTGTGATGTTTGAACCGAATATTTTGGTACACAATTAGTGAAAGACACAATTATTTGAACAAAATTACAAACAGTTACGAACGTTTCGAGATAATCTTGACGCTGTGGGTGAGGGTGGGATGCTGCGAACAAGAGTTGAAGAATGGCAAACAAAATGAAGAAAGAAAAATTGAAAATATTGTCAGGAAATGAATAAATTACTTGTCTACATTGGTTGTTACCAGGTCAGATTACAAAATTGTTACAATAATTAAAGTTGGAGCAATTCGTGCAATTTCATATTCGTCTTATAGAGAACAGGTCCGTATGGCAGTTCATATATAGAAATAAATGTATAAATTCAATACTATGAGTTATATTCATTCACGTTTGAAAGTAAAGGATGCGTATAACAGATATTCTTTTGAATAGTTGACATGCAAACCTCTGTCCTTGTGCAAATATGTACTTTCGACATTAATCGATATTTACTGACGTAAATAGGACTGATATTTCCGTTAGTTCTAAAACTTCACCTAAAGTCTGCAAACATACGCAAATTATTTGATTAAAAATGAGATCCATATTGAAAGCAGCTTTGACATATCAAAGCTTTTGTATATTGTTGAATATATAAATATTCTTAAAATTTCCATTAATGTCAATATTTATTAATCTGATATCAAAAGCAAACAAGCGTTATTTTAATATTTCAACGAATAGTTGCAAATATAATCCAATGCTGTGGACGTATATTATTTTCGCGACTATTTTAAACCTTGAGTATGTAAATTAGGGACATCAAGTAAGGGGTTTAATAGTAAATTTTAGGCAATGGCCTGAATGAGGGAACTAAAGGGGATCAAAGAAAACGTTTATTGGCACCTCAACTAACGTAGACATTGACTACGCATACAACGGTCTCGCATTTGTTATTGACTCGTTGCGGGAGCCGACAGGTGTCGGGCTTTACTGAATCCACGGGCCTATCGATGTATCCAAAACAATCAACTTAATTGCCAATTGCTGTATTTGTTGTTCGAGATAAACATAGAAAAAGCAAATTGGTTTCTAAAAGAATATTTGAACGCTCGTACCCTTAATAGTCAGTTATTACCACGCTAAAGATTAACTTGGATTCTAGCATCGTAAAGATGGCCGGAAATGTGAAAGTAATTGCTGTTAAAATTAAATGATAAGAACGCCAGCAATATTTATCGAAAAGGCATTAATTTGCAGAATGAAAAACAAATTTACTCAATCTAACTGACAAACAGTATATACTCCGGTCCTTCAATATAATTGCGGTCAATTCAAACATGCAATGGCAATAACGTTATTTTTTTACATGAATCCGATATTTAAATAATGCCAAATTCAGTTCAAAAATTGTTCATATAATTTATAATCATTAAATATGAAAAAAAATATCCTTTCTTTATCAACGCGGAAGACAATAACATCAGATCTAGGACTACTCTTGTCTCTTCAAGATATCAGTAGTACGAACAGAGTATGCTATGGTGTGTGAGGACATCATATGACAATATTTCGGATCAAATGCCTGTTGCTTGTTGCTTCGATGGATCAGTACAAAAAGTAGCGTATACTGACATGTGACCACATCGTTCTGGGTCCAAGTTTGTCGGTTCAGGTTCATCTGTGCAATGAAGAATAAAGATTATTATGTGTGGTGGTCACATAAAATTACAACAGGTCTTCGCTTCAACTTATCAATACACCAAACAGATATAGCTAATGCGTGGGCTTTAAGTATATTGGGGGGTTGTGGTGGTGGCGGCTTATCAAATAATGGTAGCTGTCAACAGTCTGTTTTGCTTTTGTTTTTATTTTTGAGGCTTATTATTGATACGATATCGGTTATTTTCAGTAGTTTAGTAATATGTAAAAAAATAGTATTATCGTACAGCAAAATCCGAGTGGCCGAGTGGTCTAAAGTGCTGACCGTTACGGATTACTGCCATCTCACCTCTGCGTGAGTTCGAGTCGGCTAAGGTGGGTAAGTGAGAAAGCCTGCCAGTAGCTTTTCATGGGTCGGTGGTTTTCCCTGGGTTTTCCAGGACGCTTCCTTCACCATTAATACTGGCCGCCATGTATAGCTTATCTTGTGCTGAAAATGGCGTTAAACCCTACAACAATAACAACCTGCCTAAAAGACACCTTGTAAATTGCGTTGTAGTATGCATGAATTATCCTCTTCCCTTTATTTGTTTATAAAAATAATCATGACGTACCGTTCTATGCATTCGATACAAGTATCAAAATGCTCACAATATATAAACTATTCAGAGTATATGAACTGCTCACAGTATATGAACTGCTCACAGTATATGAAATAATAAACAGTATTCAGGAAATAGTTTCTGCAAGCACCTCAAGCTAAACCATAAATTCGTCTATGATATTTCCGATGCAACAATCTCATGGAAATGTCAGAGTCTATGAGGAAGACTCAAATTAGGGAAAATTAACCATCTGAAGATCATGTGCTTCTAGTTGCTAAATATAGATATAGGTTGTAAAGCCGTTTAGGACTCTTAAGCTTGAACTTGAGTTGCTTGCTCAAAATGTTTTATGAATACGGATCCAAATCTGTGTGAACTTAAAGCAGTAGAAAATCCTGGATTTACACTGCTCACGTAAGTAAGATGGTCAACTGAGACACTAACCTGACGGTGAATTATAGGACAACATCCAAGATGCTTTTGCAATGTCCCAATGTCATTCTAGACACAAAATGATTCCACAGTCCGTTTGTTGTCCTTTTCCAATGCAATAATTTTTGAAAAACATCGTGTACTAAATAGTACTAATGCGGTTCATAACAGTTGCTATCTTATAAACCATTGTAAAAGAACAAGTCAGCTCTGTTCAGGTTTGCAATTTGATTTTATGTATATGTAGCCACTTGCTAGTGTTAGTGAAGGTTGTAACTTTTATAATGTTTATAATAGAAGTTATGGAATATTTCTGTGGAAGATTCTTAGGTATTGTGAACGTATAAATACTGGGATATATTTGAAGACTTGTCTCACTATGTTAGGTTGTTTGTCTTTTATTTTTGTTTTAAAAATGAAAACTGTACTTTTCATAACTTTAGAACTGACTGAAATTTATACATTCTTGTTTACTCGCTGGAATTATTCCTGACATAATTTTCAGTATTTATCTTCTATGCGATTTCCAGATATGCAAATACTAGAAACTAATAGTGGGGAATAATGCAACAGAAATACATTAGCACCAACCATGCGATATTCATGCAAAATGATTTAACCTTAAAATGATTATTTAAAGTTGTTTATCTTTCAAAAGAAATTTGAAATTTATTGTGCGTATATGAAAGCAACTAGCTCATGTAACGGCAGAACACAGCTTTACTAATCGGGCAGTCACGAACACTAATCTGCCCCGGTCTCAATATCACTGAAAATGTGTATAAATAAAGAGACTCAATTTTATGGAATTCAAAGAGATTGTGTGATTTTCAGCAATAATAATAATAATAATAATAATAATAATAATAATAATAATAATAATAATAATAATAATAATAATAATAATAATAATAATAATAATAATAATAATGATAATACTTCTGTACCATCGCACTGTGCCTTGTAAGATTTTTTTGCAACAAGTCCAGATGATCTTGAGGTATGACCAATAAATACAAAAAAATGTCAGAATTAAAAATACAAACATTGCAGCATTAAGGGTGTATCAGAATGCTTTAAGTATATTTTCGATTCTAACGTATCAAAATTAGGCGTACTGTATCAAAAGTAGACGTACCGTATCAAAATCAGTCTTTGTTGTATTCTTTATCTTCTGCTTTGACCGTATTTTTTGGTGATACTCAAGGGAAAGAGAGGGGGTGGGGCAAAATAATGAACTCTCCCCAATAATAGACTTAAGTTATGTTTACTAATTTAGGGATGCTAAATTTTATATTCGTACTATAAAATATACAGGGAGGGAAAAAAATCAACAAAAATAAGCAAGCTAGATTTTTCCATCAGAAACTTTTTTTCTTTTTTTTCAGTCAGAACAAAAACGCCGATAGAAGCAGCATATAGAACTGGCAAGGATTACTCTAAGTAGGATGAAAATGAAGGTTATAAATAATTTGTACTAATCAAGATTAAAGCACTATACCTCTTTCCCATGACGTTGTCCTCAAATCACGCGCACGTATACGAACCCGCAAACATAACCAACATGACCCTGCAAGAAGACTGTCAGGATTACAGGCACTGAACATTTTCGTGATTTACATCAACGCTCGTGTGGTCTCTATTATTGCAAATGTATTGCAGACACAAAGTTTAGAC
The DNA here is from genome assembly GCA_016746295.1 of Potamilus streckersoni. Taxonomy (NCBI): domain Eukaryota; kingdom Metazoa; phylum Mollusca; class Bivalvia; order Unionida; family Unionidae; genus Potamilus; species Potamilus streckersoni. Next base: position 2,927,186 of record JAEAOA010002350.1, on the reverse strand, counting down.
TTTTAAAAAAAGGGGGGGCACCAGACAGATGCCCCCCTATTTAGTCAAAAAAGAAAAAAAGTAATTCATGTGTTTCTGTTTCCTCCAGTTGCGGTGTAATGTATTATTTTTGTAAAATATAATTTTGATACATTTTGACGGGCTATTTTTCACTAATGTATCTAAATGTTCGTTCATCCAATCAGGTTTCAATTACTTTCTCGGAGTCTCTCGCATTTTCCAAATTTTTGTGATCATTAACAGAGGTTTCGTAAGTCCCATGCATGCTATATGTGTTGCTATATTTTGTTTGCTCTAGTGTTTTGTAAGGACGGCATTTGTATCAAATCAAAATATCTCCCAAGTTTTCCTACTATATTCCCCCCACACAAACACATACATACATACATACATACATACATACATACATACATACATACATACATACATACATACATACATACATACATACATACATACATACATACATACATACATACCTACCTACCTACCTACCTACCTACCTACCTACCTACCTACCTACATAACTACATACATACATACATACATACATACATACATACATACATACATACATACATACATACATACATACATACATACATACCTACCTACCTACCTACCTACCTACCTACCTACCTACCTACCTACCTACCTACCTACCTACATACATACATACATACATACATACATACATACATACATACATACATACATACATACATACATACATACATACATACATACATACATACTCTCTCTCTCTCTTTATATTAAATAAATGATAATAATAGCTATTATCATAATGAGGTTACTTGGTTTGGTTACGTAGTGCAGTGAGTAACATTTCCTTTATTTATTTATGTCATTTATTGCATTTAGATTCATTCCAATTCCTTTAGATTACAAAATACTGAAGATGAGCCGAATAACCTATATTTTAGAAGTTAAAAAAGGGGGGAAATGTTATATATTAGGTTTTGGTTAGTTGTTAGTCTGGGTCACCCATTTTAGTGACGTTCCCTATTTCCCGTATATGTGTGCTGCATGTCCATGTGCTACACACGGATTTTTCTGAGACTCTTTCGCAGGCCTGGCCTCTTCACGTGGCGCCCTGTGGCATAGGCCCACGATGTCCACGTCTCTTACTTCTTCCGTGTGTAAGTTCCCTGTCTCGCAAATAGACACAATATTAATTAGATATTATTTATTAGAGGTTAGATTTATTGTATGACCTGTGTTAGATATTGTGTTATATTTATAGTGGTTATAGTTGTAACGTCGATTTTTAATTTACATTTATTTTTCAATTACTATTACCACAGGCTTTCATTGTTTCCATAATGTAGCTAATTATTTCTCTCACTTTTTTGTTATCTGTTGTAATATCCAAGTTAATTTTTTTTTGAGAAATAATTGCTTATTTAATATTTGTCGAATTATCTTAACCCGTTCTTGTTCACTTTAATTAAATGATTCTTTTTGGTGTAACTTGATCTTTTTAACATTGGGAATTTAGGTATGCTTTTTATCATATGTCTTCTTCTTGCTGCTTCACCCGTTAGCCAAACATTGTGCAGGTATTTATACATTAAACTCTGCATTCTCAATGATTTTATATTTGTCCAATTAGTCCACCCAGTTAACCCCCAATTTTCATTTTGAACTTTACTTCTTACATTTTTTGATTGTTTCCCTAATCCCCGTTATATGTGTTCTTCTTAATTATTTCCCATATTTCTTTAACATCTCTGAATTTGTGTAAAAGGTCCCTAATATAATTAAATTCTCTTGGGGCTACTAATTTATTTATGAATGCGCTGTTTATATATATATATATATATATATATATATATATATATATATATATATATATATATATATATATATATATATATATATATATGTGTGTGTTTTTATATATATATATATATATATATATATATATATATATATATATATATATATATATATATATATATATATATATATATATATATATATATATATATATATATATATCCCCTATTCCTAATTAAAAATTCGAACCAGTATATATAAAGTGCTTCCCATGGAGTGCTTGGTTTAGAATTTAATTCTTTAAAACCATTAATTGGCTTGTTTCATTAGAATTGGGTTTGGCAGTGCTAATCCCCCTCTTTTATTTACTTTATATAGACAAGCTTTTTCAATGTATTGCATTTTAAAATTCCATATGTATTTAATTATCTGATTTGTCTGTTTTCTCTAGCATTGTATTTGTAAAATCAAAGAGTTTTATCATATTGTTCATATTTTAATATAAGTATGTTTTGGCTACATGTGCCCTCTCCATTATATATAGCGGCATTTGTGCCCAGATTTCCATTTTACTTCTTATCATCCGTATCACATTTTTTATGGGGTTTTTTTTCGCTATCTATCTTTCTACCCAAAATACATTCCTAGACCTTTTACTCTACCCTTTTTTTGGGGGGGAGGGGAAATCCCGTGTGATTGCCGCCTCCTGTTACCTATTTTTAGGCTCTCTGTTTTATCGTGGTTTATTTTTTAACCTGATGCTTTACCAAATGATTCATATTCTTTTTCTAGATGTTTATAGGAATTTTGGTCTTTTATAAAGTTTGTGCAATCATCTGCGTGTTGAAGCATTTTGAATTTGTATTGGAGATTTGGAATCTTTATTCATCATATATATTGGTTAGTCTTTATCATTATACTCAAGATTTTTATCGCTATTACGTATAACAGCATTGACAGTGATCATTGCCTCACTGACCTTTGGATTTCAAATTATTTCGATAGTGCTCCATTTATCTGTACTCTGGCCTTAATTTCTCTGTATGAATATCAGTCCATTTCCTGACGTTTTCTCCAAAAGGAATTTAAAAAAAAAAAAATTACACTTTGTATATAGTTAGGTTCAATTGTATCAAAGGATTTTTCTAGGTCCACTAGCACCATGGCGCCTGATTGACCAGAGCTCTGTATATATATATATATATATATATATATATATATATATATATATATATATATATATATATATATATATATATATATATATATATATATATATATATATATATATATATATATATATATATATGTATATTCTAAAACAGTTTTAATATTAAGCATGTTACTTTGTATATTTCTACCCTTGGCTCCAGATGTCTGATTTAAATTTACTATTTTGTACATTTCTTTTTTAATCCTATTCGCTAGGCTTCTACTTAATATTTTATAATCTTTAATTCGAAGGGAGATGGGTCTCCATTTTTTTTTTTACATCTTTCCTCTCTCAGACACAAAGTTTGAACTTTATAAGAGCCCAAAAATATCTTTCTACTTAGCGTGGATCCACCCAGAAACCGGTGTTCGCATATGCTGATTTGTATTTTCAACATGTACATTTATACATTGTTTCCATTATTCAACTGCTGCCAAAAAAACATTGTTGTTCCATATTGTTAAAATCGCGTGCTTATCATTCAGCCAGTCCATGAGTCGCCAAATGAGCAATTATGTACAATTATGTTGTACAGAAAAACAAAATGTGTTTTATATATATATATATATATATATATATATATATATATATATATATATATATATATATATATATATATATATATATACACACACACACACACACTGACTTTGCTCATGAACGCCTTTCGCCGTCTAGAGTTATTTTCTATTTGGGCTGGCGAGAACGATTTTGGCCCCACAAAAGCAATCGTCCGATGTTTCTTATTTGTGAGTGTAGCTCATTTTGTACGCACTTTGCATCCGATAGCTGTTGAACACATACTCATATCGTCCAATTATTCCAGCTGGCTCTTGAGAAAGTAGAAACCGTACACTGTAATCTTTTATTTATTTGTTTTCTCCCTATTGTATGTACATGCCTGTAAAAATAGGAGTGTGCTGGATGTGCCATGAACCAATGTCTTTACATATTTGTGATAGATATATTTTTCTTCTTCGGCGGCGACAATTTTGCTACCGTGCTTCGACCTTTTGCATTTGAACCTCCGATGTTTCTCCTAAGTTGTCTTTTCAGACCAGCTATTGTGGTTCTGTATCAAAGGCTTGTTCGGCTTCTTCAACAACTCAGCATTCATTTCCCCATTACTGCTTGTTTAGTACTGCTAGTTTTTCCAGAATATTTCTCGAACGTTGTTCTTATAGTATGTTATATATTTTTGATTTTTATTTTTTGTTAACTTTTCGTTATGGATATATATATATATATATATATATATATATATATATATATATATATATATATATATATATATATATATATATATATATATATATATACCATTGTATTTTGTAATTGACCTTAGTCCAAATTCAAATTTACCTTGTACCTGATTAGGGACATTTATACGTAAACAATATAATCTTTGCAAACTTTTCTCTATGAATGTGGAGTAAATATTCAGATCATTATTACTGTAAACATGTTTATCTAAATCTGAGTCTATCACATTACAATTCCCCTTGCAAACCCTGGTCTACATGATATTCACAATGTTTATTATTATAATTTTAGCAACAGATTTTCATCATTTTGATAAAGAATTTTCTACAAATGATCTTTTGTCTAAATATACCAGATTTCGAGTTTTGTGCTTGAATTAATGATCAAATATTTTGTGACCATACTTGTACAAATTATAAGTCAAACGATTTCACTTTCATCAATAAAAAGAAAATAAAATCAATTGACAAATGACAGCTTATTTAGCGTAAAGAATTTCTAAACGAAAGCAAATAAAATGGATTCATTTTTAAAAAATTAGAAAATAAGAATTGAGCAGATTCGAGGAAACAAAAGGAAAGTGTTATGATAAGGACAAGTGCAAAATGGATCGACGATGGAGAAAAACCCTTAAAATAATTGTGTAATTATTGATAATTTGCATTATATGACCAAAGTGATGCCTGATTTAGAAAATGGAAGCGTAACAGGAAGTCAAAAGGAAGCAGTTATGAATTAGAATTTATACTCATTTAAACATGTTTAACCAGTTACTCTCTAGTCTCATTTAAATTGTGCAGATATTCCATGATTGGATAAACACAAACAGATACTCAGTTGGACACTAGACAAAAATGTTTTTATATACCTAAATTGGACAATACACAACTATTTTGCCGCTTAAGTGGTCAATTTGTCTTACTAACCCAGTGAGTTATAACCCACTAAAAGGATGGGATGAATACTTGCAATGGGAGTGAAGGAAAATATTTTACCCAATGCAATAAATACCCACCAAATATGTGATATTAAATGCAAAAACTACAGCAGCCTATATGATCCCATGTTCCAACCGAAAATAGTATAACAAACATTATCTATTGCTTTTAATATATTTTGGGAAAGCATTCGGTTCTTCAAACATATAGTGTTAGACCTATTAAAATCATTACCAGTGTTAACAAGGATGCAACTTTTTCATAAATATAAATTTGGTGTACTAGCAAATAGCCAAGTTTGATCATTGTTCAGTATAAACCAAAATACATTTCACATGCCCAAATCTTTTCCCTCTACATTTTGCAATATATGAGCAGTGATTTTGGTCAATATATTCATATAAACATCCAGTATAAAAAGTATTATGGCAAAAACAATATATCATCTAGCATCACAATATAATCACAACTGTCTTAAGTGTGCACTGTATACCATATGACAATTTCTGGACTTGCTATAAAATTGAAAATGCCGAAGCAATTTGATATGGGAATAGTGCAGCATGTAATATCAGATAATGCCAAAAATTTAATTTGCATGTGACCTTTAACAAATTTTCTTTTGTAAGCATATCATTTTTATTGACTTGTATTATATAATGGAGCTGAATAAGGATCATTGAATCAGAAAAATATAAGATTTACTTCTCCAGTGGTCAAGAGGTCGAGAAGACCACTCATAAATTTGGACACAACAGAAATAACAAGTTTGGCACAACCTAAATTAACCCATTTTTTACTCACTTTTCCAAACTCCCCTCAAGGCGTGTTACAAGAATTAAAGTCACTTTCCCATAAATTTGTTTGAAAAGGATCAAGTTTAAAATGCAAATTTAAAGATTAAAAGATTACATGGAATGAAATATGAAAGTGTACAGTGGGATCATGATTCGATTAAACTTACCTGGCTAAGACGGTTTTAGAACATGAATCAAAATGGAAACAAATATCGGTAGATTACTCCCTCTGTGTCAATATTTGTTTTCCTTTATGAAGTTGATTTTCATAAGAATTATGTAAACAACTCAATAAATTCTGGATAACTTTTTCTACTGTTTATGCCCAATTAGTGGTAAAAGTTTACACGTGCAACAAACATGATCTTCACCAAATTTAAAATGGTACAATCTAAACATCACGATAGGAAACATTGATATCTTTTATCGGCATTTATCTAAGTGTACTTTAATAATTTGCAAATGAAGACTATTCTTGGGAGCAATTAAATAATTTACAAAATTAACTAACAAAAAAGTGAAACCCAACGAATTATGTAAAATTCGAAATAGTATTTATTTCTTAAAAATAAATGTGAAACATTCAAAAGAACTTATAGTATTTTGAATGAAATCATAAATAGTCATACACATTATATTACAAGTCCTAAAGTATCGAATATTTCAAATGAGTTACAGTGTCATTCCTAATGAAGTTCAATATATTGTGTCGATGTACCAATAGTCTTTATGCATCACAATGACAAACACCAAAATACATTTAAATTAATTTACATAATTCCAAACAACTACTAATTTCCAAAAGTCCGTGCACTTTATAATTCCAATGCATAATTGCAGTAATAATTTAAATCATCTAAACTGAGTTGAACATAACTAATGTTTCTAAACAGGCTTATGTTTATGCTAGGAATGACTAATTTGCAGTAAGTAATACCTTTGTGAAAAGAGCTAACACATAATACGGATGAGAGTCGAATAATGATTTCGAAATCACTCTACCTTTTCAACAAAGTCAAGACCTTTAGCAGATAACCCAGAAAGATTTAAATCACATGTTTTTTGAAAATGGAATCCCATAAAATTAGTCATCACGGTTTCTTCTACAGCTTGCAAAATTAAAAGGCCACACTAACATGTCCATTCAAACGATATGAACTACCTTATCCTAACAAACCCAATATCTTGAAGCTATGTAATATGTTTACTAAACGACCTTACGGTCAATTAAAAACCGGCAACTATAAAGAACATTAGTATAAGATATGTAATATGTTTACTAAACGGCCTTACGGTCAATTAAAAACCGGCAACTATAAAGAACATTAGTATAAGATAATATAAAAGCTGAGAGGTTACAGTTTTGTGATTAGCCATGTGGGCTTAGACACAAAATGGCTACTATAAATTTAACTATTTTATCTCTTAAGCTGAATATTTTATTGATACATTATTTAGTTTCATGAATTACCAGATGTTTCTCATTTTATCGTGTAGCTCTTCTTGTATTTCCAATCACATAAATTACCGGATTTTTCTCATTTTATCGTGTAGGTCATCGTATATTTCCAATCACATGAACTACCCGACGTTTCTTATTGTAAGAAGTAGTACATGTTATGAACTACCCTACATTTATTCATATCGTATTTTTGTAAAATAAACTACCCAATATTTCTCAGCTTAAGAAACAATATTATAATTCCTATCAGGTGAAATATACATATTTATCGTTTTAAGACGTAAAACACTTAGTTTCCTATCTAATGAACTACTCATGTTAACTAGTTTTGAGAAGTAATACAGATTGTGTATGTATATATGTATGTATGTATGTATGTATGTATGTATGTATGTATGTATGTATGTATGTATGTATGTATGCATGTATGTATGTATGTATGTATGTATGTATGTATGTATGTATGTATGTATGTATGTATGTATGTATGTATGTATGTATGTATGTATGTATGTATGTACACGAGACAGGAAGGAGAAGATGGAGAATGGTACAAAGTTTTTTTAAAAGTATAATGTAGCTAATTTATAAATCGAACACGTGTTTAAAAAGGTCTGGTCATATAATGACGTCAAAATCTTGCATTGCGTGTCTGTTTTCCGATCGGCTTTAACGTTTTAAATTATTAGGTTGTATTGTGAATCCCAATAGCGAAAGCATGAGACCCAGATTATACATTGCATAATGAACAGGGAGATCAAGGTTTATGTACATGATTTCAAACGATAATTACTCCATTGTTCTGCTGGAATTAGATGTGCATTATATTCAGCCAAATCAATGGTACAAATCTCCATGACCTCATGATAGTGGTCTGTGTTTGCAGTTAGAAAATGTCATCAACAAGAAAAAAGTCGTAGGTTTACCCTAATATTATCACATTCTATACATTATTAAAAAATCCTGAGATTTCATAACTAAAGGTTTAGAAACATGGACACCACCTCGAGCTAATGCCACTACACCAGGCTACACCACGACTGACACTTTCATAATAGACGTGTAAAATAAAACATACATATTGTTCAATTCAAAATTAATTTGGTCGAAGATAACATTTATTATAAGTCAAAGAGAGGACCCTTTCGCAAACTGTTGGTTTATAACGTAACAGACCCCTAATTTGTTCCTGAAAAGACTCGTTTCAATGAGGCCATAAGTAAAATAATTCTTACCAAAAGCACCGTCTTGAACATGTTGGCTACATGTTGTTTTAGTGACTTAAAATTAACTTGGTAAATGTATCCGAGTAACTGGCGTGGCCTTCTGCATTTATACATGCAAATAACTTCCAATTGCGGGTAAAACAGACCCAGCATAGAACATCCAATAGCGGGCAGCACAGACCCAAATCTGCTGCCTCATTATCTGCACAAAGATCAGGGTTTTCGCTTGAAGTTCGATATCATAGACTACTAAAGTTTCATGATGTCGGTGCACACTAAGTATTATTCATATGTCTTGCTTGAATTTTATATATATATATATATATATATATATATATATATATATATATATATATATATATATATATATATATATATATATATATAAATATAAAGTTTTACTCTTGATGTCTTAGTACTAAAATTCTGTTACGGTCAAACTGAATAGTTGATCTTTAACGTGTATCATGAACACATCACATGGTTTTCAGTTAACAGCGAAAGCACTAAACGTCCTTCAAAAATATTTTAAAGACATATTCGCCTATTTCTGTTTTTCACATTATATATCCATTAATATCATTGATCTTTGAATTCCGCTTAAACTCTGGCGAATGAAGAGGAATGTTCAAAGATATCAATCCCTATAGTTAGAACTTGAATTGTTCCCTTCTGACGTATAATCATTGTATTTTACCCGTTACGTTACGTTTCTTTAATCCGTAAACTCACAACACAACATTAAACATACAAAAAATGTTAGCCGCACTGATGCCAAAATGTCAGGCCACTTATGTATTTATCCAGGTGAGGATTCATAGCTTTACAATTGATGAAAGTCCCATAACTTTATGCATTGACCTCAACATTTAAAAAGAAGCAATTTAATACATTTAAATAAAAAAAACAAATGAACTTAATCCCGATGCAAAAGCAAACCTCTAGCTGCAGTATTTATGAGTTACAGTAAAATGTCGATTACCCGGGCACCGATTCTTCTGATTATTCGCTCGCACAGACTACTATCGTGTCTCCATACGTTTTGCTTATTAAATATATGTACATTCATCTAACAATGAAAGTAATTTGCTGAACAAGACGCAAATATAGAATAGAATAGGATACATCAGACACAAAGACAATGAAATATATCATACATTATAACTACAATCATAAATTATCACTACCATGATATTATGAAACACGGAACTATCTTTAAAGAATGTAATGGAATTAGGAAAGACCGGTATACAAAAGAGAAATTATAATCTTGTACCCGATTATCGCGAAGTAAGTTCAATATATAAGTTGTCATGCAGAAATTAAGGCTAATCAATCAGTAATTAAAAACTCCTAACAATCCGATCAACGACGTCTTGGTTTCCAAGCATGCGTAATTAAGTGTCAGTCATCGATGAAGTTAATCGCCAGCCAACATAGGTGGGAACAGAGTCCATGCTAGACGAGCTTATTACTTTCATCAAAACTCTTTGACACGTATGTTCATAAGACCTAGCAAAGAATGGCCGTAAATCATTCATGTGTTGCCATTGCGTTAGGAAGTCCGAGTAGATCCGATAATGTCTGTAAAATCTTACCATGAATTTTAGAATTAAATTAAAATATGTTAATAACAGTTTTCCTTATTTCGATTTTTTTCTGCTCTGAAATATGTCATATATTTACAGATTGTTAATATTTATTTAATTACTGATATTATTATTGCAATTAAATTTGCAATTATCGGAAACATTTAATCCTGATACTTCAAACCACATTTCAAGTTTTTGACTAAAAATGTAAAGTAGAATTATCCAGGCAAAAACTTTGTTCCACGATGGGTTCAGATACTTGACGTAATGCTGTAAAATTATTTGTCATATATAGTCATTACGTCATAGACCAAAAAATCCGCACTATTTCAGATGTTTGACTGTGAATATCATTGATGCACCTTTGCTAACATTTTAGGATATATATGATGGATGGTGTATACAACAAATATATACTATGTTTATTTTCGTATATTCGTCATAGCTTTGATGACAACGTTGATATAGTTATACACGAAATTCTATCAAAAATAGTAGCCATGTAATTTCGTGCAAACATTCATAGCTTATTTATCTGAAAACTAAAATACGTTACACGCAAAAAAGTTGCATGGAAATTGTTCATAAAGGTCCTACACAAGATACAAGTGAAAACATTAAAGACCGTGCTAAAGCAGTAAATGTAGACACAATTTCACATTCGATTTCATGATGATTTTTATCAAAATAACTTTTGATTTCAGCTTTGAACATGGGGACATTGTAAACTGCTGGACTTCATTTAAAGAGTAGTAGATTTTCACACTAACGAATCATTGCTGGAATCCTGCATTTTCTGATTAATCTGGTGTAATTGTAACATTATTTCGAAGGATAAAGATGTAGCATCGTACAAAGGAAGTGACCGAAATATATTTTGGCTTTAATGTGTCAAGAAGATGGCTGCCGGTCATGTGAAAGAGTATATTACAAGGGTCGCCTCTATCGATGGGGAAATTTATCCAAGATGGGATCTTACGGTAAGTTTAAATGCATCCTTTATCATTCTCGTTGCTTTCATTGCTAACCCATTAATTGTGCATCCGTATTGTCGTCGTCATTATCATTATCGCCGTCATCATCATAATCTTTATTATCTTCACCATTTACATAAGGAAATACATAACGTTTCAAGCAAAGTTATTATTATTTCTTTTGTCTAAAATTTATCTCTCCTTCCTACACTATTAATCATTTATTCTGCAACTGTGATTAACGCTCTGGCAGACTAACCCGCCGAGAAATCACCGTAAATGAAGATGAAATTTTTCCAGTGGATTAACTTAGCCAACAGCAATAGTAGTTTCTAGAAAATTAGATAAATTTGACTGTAATTCGTGACAAAAATTGTTCCTAAAAGCTTTGTAAGTTGGAAGTGCTTCGGGGAGCATTTTCCTTTCTTTCCTCTCTAAAAAAAAGTGTCGCACCGTCCAATGGAACACAAATTTCCATTAGTCAAACTCACTACTCCTTCCCAGGCCCTTATAAAATTCCTTAGCATCACAATTTTCCTCTCTATTTCTTCTCTGTCGTAAACAATTTAAGCACAACAAATGGCTGATCAGTTTCTTAACCAGAGCAATAAATCAGTGGCTTCTAGGAAAATTATTTTCTCTAGTTTCAATTAGTACGTAGACGGACCTCGAATTTCGCACTAGAGCATTTATCGGCTGAGTACACGTCGAATCTTAAAAAAATAAAGTCACATCGCCTCGTGTCGAGCAAACGCCTATCTGTAAATAGGGTAAGTTATTCTGATTTTAAGAGAACTGAGCAAATTAAATTCTGTCGGCGCATCGTGCTACGAGATGGTTTGTGTAGACTGTTCCCATTTTGCTTGCGGGTTCGATACCCGACTAGGCCAGTCCTGATCGGCAGCCTCGGCGTGTCCTTGACAGAGGAACTTAATGTGTTAAAACAACCGATAAAAACCAATAAATAAAACTCAAATTATACTGGTATTTAAGTAAGGCAAGGGAGATTCGTTTGCATACTTTCGATGGCGGTTGACCATGAAAGTCATGGTTTCCGGTGATATTATTTCCAATTTTACCTAAACTTTTTGGCTCTGACTTAGCCATTTATATAAAATAAATAGCAGAGAGCGTTAAATAAAATCAACGAATGACACAACTCATGGAATCAGTTATTTTATCACACATAAGTACTACAATTCGTTGAAGGTTCTACATACACTAGTCTGGTATTAGGTTCTGTTACATTAAGCCGTTATTAGGCTTACTTACACCAGTATAATAATAGATTTTATTACACGAATTTAGTATTAGATTCTATTACACTAGTACAGTATTAGGCTCTATTACACTAATAAAGTATTAGATTCTATTACACTAGTATTTAATTCGATTATGCTAGTATAGTATTACTATATATATATATATATATATATATATATATATATATATATATATATATATAAAACTAGTCAAATATTAGGTTCGATCACACTAGTCCAGTATTACGTTCGATTACACTAATCTGTTATTAGGTTCGATTACACCAGCCTAGTGTTAGGTTTGATTATACTAGTCTGGTATTAGGTTTACACCTATTATTAATCAGCAAATTTAAAATCCGAATAAGTATATTTTCAAAGCTGTGGATATTTTTCCTTGCTGTTTTTTTGATCATAACTAATAAAATTTTGTTAATATGTTTAGGTAATTAGTATCCAGTTCAACATATATAAATAATGGGTTACATTTTCACTTTGCACACGTTACGACTACATATAAAATTCCAGAGATTTTGTTGTTGTTAAATTTATCATGGTTCTAAAGCTGCCAGTAATTCAACAGTCGATTGTTGCTTAGAACAATTTACCACTATATGATTTATTCAAAGGCACACTGTAAACTGTTATTTGCAATAGTAGAAAGTCCCTCAATATTTAGAGATAGAGTTATACTGTAAATATATTGGTAATTCTGATTAAGCATGATTGTAAATTCGCCATGCACTCTCTGTGCTGACTCTGTTTTCCGACAGAGTAGTCCAGTAATGGCAGCACCATGCATGTACACTAGATACCGATATAGTTGTCCAGTAATGGCAGTATCGTGCACTCTGTGCAAAAGAGTAATCTAGTAATGGAGGCGTGATGCACTATATGTACCGACAGAGAAGTCCAGTAATGACATTTTTTTTCAATTTTATGTTTGTTTTTGTTAAATTTTTTAACATATTTAATTGAATTATTAGATACAAGTATAAGAAAGAAATAGTAAAAGTCTTGATTTTCTCATCACATCCTATTCTAAACAGTTTTGAAATAACTCTAAGAGTCATACAGGAATGGGTAGTTAAAATACCAATAATTTAATTCATTAAGACAAACACTATTCAAAAGGCCGTTACTTTATAAACTATTCCAAGATATATTTTTTAAAAATATTCTTGATAAAAAAAATTTCAAGATCATATTAACGTACTGTCCAGCATGAATGAAATCTTTTTCTTAATCAAGTTGTTGCTGATGAATAACACCATATAAACAAACATATATTTTCCCCTGTGTTCGCGGGTGAAATTAAGTTTCACAAAAATAACCCCGCATAGTCATATTTTTTCTCCAAAACACCTAAATGTTAGTACCAGATGATATACAATCCAATGTTGAAACAAAGCTTGTGGACATGTTAGTATCATCACATTGACGGCGGAATGTATTTAAGACATAAATGTCATATTATGCAGTATTCATTTTTTAAAGTTTATATTAAACGATCATACCCCCTTTCCCGGGAGGATGGGGGTTCAAACTGGAAGGATTGTATGCAAACTGTCCTTGCACCGTCCCTGTCTGTTAGAATAGTATGTTCATATGATAATGTCCAAATAAAATGATGATTTGTTATATGTACATATAGAAGCCGTTGCCAAAGCTGCCGGTGCCTGACATTCATATGACCTTGCAGAAGTATCTTGATATCATGACTCCAATCCTGACCCCAGAGCAATTACAGAGGACTAAACTAATTGTGAAGGACTTCGGCAAACCGGGTGGTCTTGGCGAGTTTCTTCAGCAAAAACTGAAGAACGTTGCTGAAACAAAAGACAACTGGGTAATTACTTGTTCCTTAATTATTGCTGTTATTTGTATGTGTTATTCCTGTAATATGTATATCGTAATTATCACCTGATAATTTATATCATCCTTCGTTTGATATGTATTTTATATGTTTTACTCCTATGGAAGAAACCAAGTCAATCTTACTATTGTATGACAATGTATGTGTATGTTACACGCAAAGACAAATAGACATATACAGTTACGATTAAAAACATCGCTGACATCCAGAAGATTCGTGATTTTAATGTTATTCTTGTTGAGGTTTTGAAGAGGGATATGCAACGACTTCTCTGCCTGCTATATAACGGACACATCTCTCACTACACAGACTCCGAAACAATCCACATTTTAGGTATTTAAAAAGTGTTTGTTCGAAATTTTAAAAGGAAAACATACGCCTATCAGTTTACTTTTTGACATTTTTATATTTACAATATACAATCAAATTGCCATTGCGATCAGATTCTGCGCATCATAATAAATAATGTGGACATTAAAGTCCTTGATACAACGTTTGTGTTTTGTACGGAGTACATTAAAGTCCTTGATACAACGTTAGTGTTTTGTACGGAGTACATTAAAGTCCTTGATACAACGTTTGTGTTTTGTGCGGAGTACATTAAAGTCCTTGATACAACGTTTGTGTTTTGTACGGAGTACATTAAAGTCCTTGATACAACGTTTGTGTTTTGTGCGGAGTACATGAAAGTCCTTGATACAACGTTTGTGTTTTGTACGGAGTACATTAAAGTCCTTGATACAACGTTTGTGTTTTGTGCGGAGTACATTAAAGTCCTTGATACAAGGTTGTGTTTTGTACGGAGTACATTAAAGTCCTTGATACAAGGTTGTGTTTTGTACGGAGTACATTAAAGTCCTTGATACAAGGTTGTGTTTTGTGCGGAGTACATTAAAGTCCTTGATACAAGGTTGTGTTTTGTACGGAGTACATTAAAGTCCTTGATACAAGGTTGTGTTTTGTACGGAGTACATTAAAGTCCTTGATACAAGGTTGTGTTTTGTACGGAGTACACACGTTAGATAAACATTTCTTTTACTTGAGGAAAGATGTAAATACTCAGTAAATATTGTTTCAGAAGGCAACTAAAGATAGACATGTACAAAAGACAATTTTCCTTATGACCATTTACATTATTTCCATAGAAAACATATTATGCAACTAGTATAAACAAAACCCTGAGACTACCGATATTTCGAGCATATATCTTTTATGCCAGTCTTGCAAAAAAAAATCTTATTAAGGAATTTTGTTGCGTAGCATTCGGAATTGGGAAAATACCATGAAATGAAACATAGGAGGATGGGTTGGGATATGTATCATAGGAGGATGGGTTGGGATACGTATCAGTTAAACTAATTGCATTGAACTTTTCTTTATTAAATAAACGTATTCTCTTGGTAAAATTCATTTCATTTGCTTCTAAATGTTGGATGCGATGTTCTTACATGAAAGAACAGTCTTAGAATTCAAAAGTGCTCTTTGACTTCAGGACTAAATCACTATTATGGGATTATTGTGAATTCATTGATAGACATTTTGGATTTATTTCGTCATGATACTTCAAGAATGTTAGCACAATCATAATATTCCAGGCCATTGGTACATCAGCACATTTTTTAAAATTTAAATGCATTTGGCCTCTTAATTTTTTAGCCCCTGGTCTTTTAATTTCACATAGTTGATCTTTAGTGAATTTAAGCTATTACAACGTCACCTAAAGTGGAGAAAGTTATTTTAAGTCATATCTGCATATCTGAGAGAGTTTTGAGTCAAGGACGAACTACTTTATCTTGCCATATAATATTACATTTCTGAAGCGAAGGTTTATTTAACGTAGAATAAATAAAGACTCTACTGGTATATTATTTGTGGATAAGAATATTTGGATAAAATTTCTATAGTTTGATTAGTAAGTTTCTAGCCGGCTCAAAAATTAAATAAAAATAATTGAATTTTAAAGAAAACGGATGAAGATTGAGTTTACAAAATATTCCAGTTTAGAAAATAAAAAATGAAAATCCAAAATTAGGAAAGAGATTTAGGAAAAGAAATACAAATGCAGAGAGAGAGAGAGAGAGAGAGAGAGAGAGAGAGAGAGAGAGAGAGAGAGAGAGAGAGAGAGAGAGAGAGAGAGATGCAAAGGCAAATACAAAGTAAATAAGAAGAGAGTTAAATACAGATGTAGAAAGAAAGGAAAGAGAACAGAAATGTAGAGAGAAAGAAAAAAAAGAGAAACACAAATGCAGAAAGAAGAAAGCGAAACGGGAATTCAGAAAGAAGAAAGGGAATTTCAATTTAGACCAAACGGATTAGAGCTGGCAGTGTACATATAAATTCACAAATGCAGAAAGAAGAAAGCGAAACGGGAATTCAGAAAGAAGAAAGGGAATTTCAATTTAGACCAAACGGATTAGAGCTGGCAGTGTACATATAAATTCAGGTGTTGATGTAACAAGAAATATTTGGTTAGTGTACCCTTATACAGAAAAACTAGATTAATACTTTCCTCGTTTTGAGATAGTATTGGTCTTTATTATTCCAAAATGTATTTATAGGCAAAGATCGAGAAGACTACACTTCACTGTCGGTAGAACAAAGTGCTAATTATGGTGTGGTAAGAGACTATGTCATGAAGAATTATGAGATGTTACCTGAGGCATATTGACAAATGTAAAGGAACAGTAAAAACAGAAACTGGACAGACCCATGTCGAATTTGCAATAGATGAAGAAGCATTTTTTGATAGCTGGTTCTCGTTCAGGAAGGTTGATCAATATTGCGATAGACTCAGATAGATCATATTATTTGAAGAGTTGATAATGACATCCAGACCTACTTTTTGATGGAAAAAGCATGGAATAATATAATATAGTCCTTGTGCAGCTGATGATTATTACTTGACACACAAAGCTTCACTTGTCAAGAAGTCTTTGTCATATCCGTTCTTTGGTAAAAACAAAATCTCAGTCTCATACTCCTGCGTGCACTTAGATCAGACAGTTAATTATGAAATCCCAGATTTATACCCAGATCGGGCAGTTAAAAGAGATATTGCAAAAAATGCTATTGAGATGATGTTAGTTAATCAGAAAATAATTTCATAAGCTGATATACTTATAGGTCAGGTTTTTTATGAGGACACGTTTGCTAATAGTATTGATCAATCAGAAGGTGTTGATCACAGTGATCCCCTTTAACTACTCATTTTCTATATTCTAATGAGGGTGACAAAAGACAATCACTCATTATGAAACAATAACAAGATCCTAAAACCTCGTGCTTGTTTCAGAGGGCAACTAGCAAAACTGAAGCCACACAAATACGCGTTTGTTTCTTTGTGAAGAAAGGGAACCTTATGAGACAAAGGAGACCGTCTGACCCACCCACTGATGAAGAGTGGTAAATGTTCTATCATATTATTGTTACTAAGTTATTTCGACAGAAAATTTTAGTTAAGCCCAATTACTTCTATGGCTGGTCATTAAGTATTAAATAGGACTTATCACAAGATCTTTATTATTGGTCGAAAATTAAAATTGATGTTTGTAAACACTGTAGATTTTGTTCCACTTGTTAAATGGTAGGAAAACCCAATAAGAAGCTACCCGTAATTCTTCGGCAGTCTATTTATACAATTAACGAACCATTTAGATGAATAATGGTAAACTGTGAACAGTCCAATACCTAGGACTAAGTCAGGCAACCGTTACTTGTTCACCATGATTTGTGCGTTTGCATGATTTCTATCAGCAATGAGGAAAATTAAAACAAAAATTATGGTTGAAGCTTTGATTTTTTTATAACACTTTTTGGGGCATTTCCAAATCTCTCAAATATGACTATAGGTCAAATATATACAGGAAAAGACTTTGGGGGAGAGGATGGTCATTTACTGTTGTTTGCTGTTAGGGAATCAGTTCTAAAATTATTCGGTTTTAGTCCTCTATTACCAGTTTTAGACACACTGTTTTTGAACCAGTGAATTAATTAAAAGAGACAATTCTTTGGACAGATGATTCAGAAATTAGTCTCCTTGACTGTGTCTCTGGTTTCAAATATAAGCAGCCAAAGTCTTCGGGAAGTCGCAAGATCCAATCTTCTTTCTATGCAGTCGAGAATGAAGTTAAGGTATGGCAGAATTACAAAAGAAACAAGTTTTCATCCTGGTGATATTTTTCTGGCTCTCTTGCCCACACCACAAAATCCCATTCAGGCTCACTAGCATGGTCCTTATATAGTTGAAAAGAAAGTAAGTGAATTCAGTAATACTCCTTAGAGGCAAAAACAAAAACATCTTTGCCATAAAAATATGTTAAAGAAGTAGGTTGATAGAGATAGCCCCATCCTACAAAGGGAGAATTTCAACGATGCATACAATCAGATTGTAGTGACTCCTTACATTGTATATTACCTTCTTAAATGAGATTCTGAAACAGAAATTCTACATTCCAATCTAAACGTCCACCTTTAGAGGAATCATTTAAGATGTGTTAATATTTGAGAGGATTTATTTATATAGGATTTATTTATATAAATTATTCATTGAAATTAAAAAGTATTTATTGACTTTTGGACAGTATTTTGTTATTTTGTGAATTCATTTATTATTGACATTTTGGAGACCATTCCGGTGGCATAAATGATTGTAGCATCCACATCGGATACGAGAGGTCGCGGGTTCGAATCATGATCGTCTCACACTAAAGACATAAGAATGGTACTAACAGCTGCCCAGCTTGGTGCTCAGCATTAAAGGGTTAGCGTTAGAATTGATCAGCCTGATGTCAGGATAATGTGACTTGGTGAACATAATGTAACATGTCTGTGGCATGATGCCACAGTGCAAGACATCATTATAATCTGCAACACTGCAGACATCGTATCGGTTCGAAAAATTATTTAATGTTAAATAGAGTATATGATTATAATTACGTTCCTATCCAAGTCACATTAAAAGGTAGACCATGTCAATTGAATTTTTCGCTAATCGCATGTGATTTGTTGCTTGTTTATGTGCCAGCAAAGAGTGCAATTATGAGTAGTCCTTAGACGAGAATGTATCTACAACTCAGGTCAATCACACCAAATAGCCCATGGTAAGCATGGATTAATTCTACTATCGACAGCAGTAGATACGATTCCCTTTAAGGTCATGTTCCAAATCTAGAAGGGGACAACTATTGTCAATTTAATATCTATTGTTACAGTGGTCATTACTCTCAAATCCCCAGCTAATAAAAAATATTTCGTTTTGACTGATCATAACGGTCTTGTCAAACAATTATACCTTGAGAAAGTCATTAATCTTCCAAATGGAAAATAGGACTTGGTTTTCTGGTACAGAGTCGTCTTAATTTCGTCTTAACCTACAGGACCCGCCATCTCTCATCTAATTTAGATAAAGAAACTTGTCAAAAGAAAATCTACAAAACAATATACAAATTCTCAAAAATACGCCACACATCGATATGCCTTAAATGTATTTTTGAACGGAAATGTTTCTGAATCAGACGACACTTTCTGTAGATCAACAACCGTATAAACTCCAGTGATTCCGACGTGTAAAGAAAGTAGTGATTGCAATTCAAGCGAACTAACATTAGCACAATGCCAAGCTGATCTTCATCACGTAACAACAAGAGTTAATGAAATAAAGATCGGACTGAATGAAGTTTCCTAACTTATTCAGTTGATAGAAGAGAAAATTGATAAACCTGAAACGGGAAAAACACTAACTTTGAAAATCTTATTTCTGATGTATCTAGACGGCACTTGAATGTTTAAAATGTATGCATCAAGCCGAATTCACACTATTAAAAATTTTGAGAAGGCGAGATACACAGTACGATTCGATAACACTAAAGCCACTGCCACAAAACTGACAAAGTGTTATAAATATCAAATAAAATGACAACGTCTTTACCACATAGCGAGGAAGTATGTGTTCAACCCAAGTGCCCAGTTGTTTTAGTTAATCCCTGGCCCATACCAGAAATCGCTTCACAAATAAGCTTTCAAAATAAACAATCTGACGGTAAGGTACATGGCTGCTGTTACTTACGCATAATCAACTGCTAGACATTTAAGAACCCAACCTGTACCAGGCAAGTCAAGGGACTCGAACATGCATCATCTAACTTAGAGTATTATTACTTCAACAAGACAATACGAACAATAAAGAATAGAGACAGCTGGAGTCAAATCAGAATTCAACAGTACAGATTAAACAAATCGAAAACATGATCAGCTACAACAGTCGTGAGCAGATAGGAACTCCACAGCCAGTCACATGTAATATGCAGTCATCACGACGAAACAACACGGTTCCTTTGTTGCGAACATCATTGACTCAACTGATTTTTTTAAAAAAAAAATTGTAACCTACAAGTTTGTAAACACTGCAGCTATTCTCATGCAGATGTAATAATCCATGCAGTTATTTGCTATCAAAGTATTTTGCGACAGAGCTAAATATTTTGGACACATAAATAATGTTGACACTTGTCTTGGTGTGTTCCTTCATAATAAAGCAGATGAGGAATTTATTATACATCTCCTAGGTCGGAAATTTCCCAACGGTGTCCGCTTAGATGAGTCTGGAATACCAAAAAAAAATATAACGTCTGCTTCATTGTTGCAAGCATTTTTTTACTAATAAGATCGGTTTAAAATTATCACATTTGGAATACATGTAATCGTAGAAAATATGACAGGCGTATCACCTTGCAAGCTATTTATGACATAATATATAACATATTACTTATTGAACAACATTAAGGATGACGTGTACAATAATTACGTATTAGGAGATTTCGCATAAATATAGGTTACCTTTAAAACTTTAGGGCTCTAATATAAGAATCCTCAAGGGCAAGACGTGCTTCTAAGAAATCTTTCTTATGTTATGTTCATCTATGCTATATATACACTTTTTCCTGTTTATATCCATTTGTTCCTATGTTCTCTACAAAGAAAAAAATGCAGATTGATGACGATAAGAAGGATGATTAAGGAACAAATTTTAGTTGTGTTCAGTTAAATTTACAGAGGATATATTTATTTAAATTATTCATTGGGATTACAAAGTGTTCCTTGACATTGGGGCTAAATCACAGTTGTTTTGATTATTGGGAATTAATTTATAGATATTTTGAATCATATAGTTGTAATACATCAAGAATATCAGTACATTATCATTATTCCAGGCTATTAATACATCGGCACATTCAAAATTAGAATTCATTTGGAACACCACTGAAATTTTTTTGAAATACTCTATACTTGTTGACTTATGATCGAACTTTTAGGCTTATTCTAGTTTTAATTGAATAATTAATTCTACTATAACTTCTTTCAAACTTTTCACTTTGTATGCTAGGGAAATAATTATTCCTTGAATTTTGTAAAAGCTATTCGTTGTCGCTCTTTTCTGTAATTTAGTGTAAGACCATCGAGTTCGTGACAGATGGTGGTGTATTATAAGACATTTTTGCATAATTAAGGTCTACAATAATAGCTCTTTTTAAGTACTACAGAAGACAGGATATGATTACCAGATGAAGGTTCTAGAAGCATTTAATGTCAAAGAGAGCATTTGCCTACAATTATGTTACTATCCAAGTCGCATTAAAAGGTGAAATATTCTTTTAAATTGATCTAACTACAGAAGACTTTAGACTAACATGAGTATCTTTTTAAAATATTTATGTTTTTCTATTACCGACTCTGTGGGGAAAAATGATGCCAGTTTGATGTTGTTTAGTGTAAGCTGAAAGTTCTTCCGCTATTAATTCCACCATCCAAATATGGGAAAAAGCATAGGAATATTTCTGCTGAAAATGTTTATCATTCACAGAACGAGACAAAACTACAGATCTATTGGATTTACAATATTGGCATATGGTGTGATCTACTCAGGATCACTCAGATAGTTTGACTCATTCATTTGAATATAAACTTTGACGTGTCAGCTTCATACGTAACGTCCTATCGACGCCGAGCATGTTTAACATTAAATTAACTTTGTTAACATTACATATTAATCCGACAGGGATTGCATGACTAGATATCAGTGCCAAATTAAATTATGTCCTTTTGCCTTGATATGTTCGACAACCTACGGTAAATTTGACTTGATTGGAAAAAATTACTATAGATTTTGCAATTTCTGTCAGTCATTTAAAATGAAACTGTGTATTTATCGAAAATGAATGAAAGTGGTTTTTCTGAAGTTCTAAGTTCCATCTAACACATTAAAGTAAACGCTGCAATTGCACATAAAACGAGTAATTTAATCCAATATATCTCGTTTTTGAATGCATAGATTGCGTGATCCATTGTATCGATCCGAATGTGGAGTGGAAGTATTCCAGGTTTACCGTGCCGTTGTCAGAAACTACACCAGTAGAGCATGCCTAATAAATTTCATGTACATCAGTTATAATCAATTATATTAGAGAGAAGAAGCATCGTGAACATCGATATTTATCTTGAGGAGATGAGACTGCAAAGGCAGCTCGTTATTTTCTAAATTGCCATTCTCTTCGCTCCTCAACTACTGTGCAATCACCTGATTTGCCTCGTTTTCTGCGCTCCATCGACGATGGTTGC
Organism: Potamilus streckersoni; assembly: GCA_016746295.1. Classification (NCBI taxonomy): domain Eukaryota; kingdom Metazoa; phylum Mollusca; class Bivalvia; order Unionida; family Unionidae; genus Potamilus; species Potamilus streckersoni. The sequence continues at coordinate 2,904,170 of JAEAOA010002350.1, read as the reverse complement.
TGAAGTATCATTGATTTAACATCAGAAAGCAAAGATAGCTAGCTTGCCAATCGATGACGGCCTGACATTCAGCAAGGAAAAAGTTCATAGTTGATAAGATCAAGACATGTAATAACTGCATATTTCTATAAAGAAGGAACATAAAGATATTTCCGGAAAACAAATCGAAAATACACAAATCAAATCCTTGCAAGAACCAAAGAAAGAAGCCGCATTTCAGTTTTATCAAATAGAACATTTCCAAATTAGTTTCAAAATCGGAACATAAGTGAGAAATACTGTTATCTCATGTCTACTATGCAGATTTAAACAAATATGCTTTATCACTACGATCGTATTTATGTTCATTCCAAAATGGATACTCATCAATATTGCAGAGAATTATGTTCGTATTTACCGGCTGGAAATATTGTCTGAGACATACTTTTGGTAAGCCGTTTGGAAAAAAAAGTTAAATACCACGAGTTCTCAAATGAATAAATTTAAGTTAAGAAGAAGAAGAGAAGAAGAATAAAGAAGATAAATATGATTACAAGGACGACGAAAATGAATATAAAAATGGCCGACAACGACGTTCCAGTATCTATCATTTTAAACATGATCTACATATAGTTTAATATATTCAGTTTAGGTTATGAATAAACTTAACAATATAAATTGACATTTAAAACGATGTGAAATAGACCCTATTTATTGAAGTGTCTGTCTTCCTCCGATTTACGTTTTACTGGGTATTTTGTCAGGCGTCGATTGATTCGTCATTCTTGTCGCCATCTAACCCGTTGTGTCTATATTGTAGCTTTACAAAATATTTAAATTGTTTGGTTAATTTAATTTTACAGTTATCTCTTTTCTGTACTAATGCAATGTTCCTTAAGGCTGCCATTTTTATCTATTTTGTAGTGATTAAAACATGTTAATTTAATATAGATGCATACGGTAGACAAATCCAAAAGGAAAATCAAATTGACAAATGTAGGTCTTTGCTGGTGGCGGTTATTTCTCTTTCTCTCATTGGAATCATGTACATGTAGTTATCGTGATCAATTCCGTAAATGAAATATCAGACAAGAAATCAGTTCCCTATGAACTCGGAAAGTATATATTAAAACTGATGGGAGGTTTTGCTAAGAATAGCCTCTTTCTAGACAACCAATGAAAGGTAATGGAGTTTAAATTCTATATACTTGGAGAATTCACTGAACAGGACAAATCTTTTATTAATGAAAGTAAGTCTCAGTCACACAAAAGTGGCATGTGAGAATATCGCAACTGCTATTGTTTTATAAGGCGACGTCACCAATAAATGAAAATACAGATCCAATCAATTATCAACGTTTACAATCAATGCAAAAATATTAAACTTTCGGAGGTAATATAAAAAATTTTTGGGTAATGTCGATGTAATTGTAGTACTACAGAATACAGTGACTATCCTGGAGTGTGCTAGATGAGAAAATATAGCATGTCATTATGATATATGAAAAGGTTTCAATTTGACGAAAAGCACAACGTTTTGTGTTATTGTTTTTATTATTTGAGTAACAAATTTTGATTCAGCTAACGTTTGGGATTATTGGTTACAAATAAGGTTTGTAATTTTACAATAGAGGGCTTGTGGTAAAATACCTCTTTTGAGAAACTTAACTTCTTTTGGACCAATGAATATTCACTGGTTTTCGTCCCGGATGTCACTTTTATCACAATGATTGCATCTTCTTTCCTCATAGAAAATGTATTGTCCCAACGACTGGTTTCAAAAGGGAATCTGTGATTGGAACTTCTAAACTCAACAAAATTTTATCAGATGGCTGCTCCATGATAATAGCACATAACTTTATAACCATTATTAATACGATCATGTCATCCCAAACAAGCAAAATTTGCATACTGATCAGGAATTTCTCACACACCCATAGGTCTATTGTCATCATTTAAAGTACTTTTTTTCATTTATGGTGTTACTACTGCTTTTATCATTCTTCACCACAAATTCAAATATTAAATAGTGGCCCCGAGTGGCCGAGTGGTCTAAAGCGATGTCCGTTACGGATCGCTGCCATCTCACCTCTGTCTGCATGTGTTCGAGTCTAGGATTCGGCGAATGTGGATATGTGAGAAAGCTTGCCAGTAGCTTCTCGTGGATCGGTGGTTCTTTCCGGTTATTTCCCGGTTTCTTCCTCCACCATTAATACTGGCCGCCATGAATAGTCTATCGTGTGCTGAAAAATGGCGTTAAGCCCAACAACAACAACAACAAATATTAAATTGTTGTTTATCTAAAAAACCTAAACCTTGATACGGTAATTAGTTTGTCATCACGAGGCGAAACCTTAACACTAGTTATTCCTGTGTGTACCATTTTCTTGCTGAAGGAAAACTGAGCTGATATTAACGACTATTCGAGTTGATAAGCGAGATGAAAAGAATAATGTGCTAAGAGTCTGGACGGTTGTCTTGTGGGAGTATCGAAGCTTATCCATACATTACCGAACCAGATTTCTTTCAGTTTGATACCTACAAGTTAGACTGAATCGGCTATTTTTATGAAGCCTTATTCCTACAATCTTACTGAGTGATGATAACGGTCTTCATACGTGAGTGGGTGGAGATAAAATTCTTCTCCAAAAGCGTTGAAATTATCGAAAGAATAGTTGCTTTTTTAAACAAGCATTAAATCGGCTAGTTGTTCTGGTGCCGAGCATTTATCTCTTGCAATTTCGTTCCCTCCAATTTGCACCGAACATGAAAATGTCCCTTCAGCCTTTGTTCGATGCCAAAAATGTGTTAGACGCTCTTGTCTGGGCTATTGAAGAGAGCAGTTAGTCTTGTTATCGATTATAATGGTCTTTGAAAGGCCCTTGCCATTTCGTTACTCAAGAGCTTCTTTGATTTCCCTGAAGGTATCTGGAAAATTACCACAGTATCAGTGTACCACATGATCTATCGTTCTTTGATCTAATCTAATTTCACGGAATGACGAATCAATGAATGAAATAATCAGAGAACGTCTTCGATTTTGGGCCGGCGTCTATTTTACTCCCTCGATTTCTGACTATTGTTGTAGCGCCTAATCTGATGTAACTGCGCTAAGGGAACATAGTCACAAAGAGACGGTTTTCTTTTCCACATTTAATTAAACCCTAATGCGTCTAGTTCTACATGCTGAATCCCTGCACTATATTTGACCCTAGCTGAGGACTTCAGAGAAAGCATTCCCTAAAGAATTATTCTCGAACTAAACTTATAGTCTGATTTTGTAAACTGCAGATAACATAAGTCTATGTACCAAAATACACAAAATCTATTTTCTGTAACCAAGTTATAGACTCTCTCTCTCTCTCTCTCTCTCTCTCTCTCTCTCTCTCTCTCTCTCTCTCTCTCTCTCTCTCTCTCTCTCTCTCTCTCTCTCTCCACACACACACACGCGCGCGCTCGCATGCCTTTGCAACCTTTAATGTGAATGGGAAATTCCAGAAATGTTGTAATAAGTGAGAAATTGGTTGTAATATATATCCTTTTGATCAAACTAATTCCAATTTTAACTATAATTATTGAACTATATTTTAATCTATTTTAAGAACTTTTTAAATCTATTTTAAGAACTTTGCACCAGCTAGGAGAGGTACTGATTTCCTAACAAATTGCCACCAAACTAAATAATTGACTATTAAGAGCAAAACATGCTATCACTAAGTCAACAAACAAACAATCCTTTCAGTCTAATGGCTTCTTCGTTCCAGTGCATGTCCGACTAAACTGTATCATGACCTCACTTGGGACTGAGTGGTGGTTAAAGATTGCACTGTATTTAAAATGAATCACAGCCAGTACATTTAAATGTAAAAAAGATGTACTCCTTTATCATAGACATACAATTATTAAATTTATCAGGAGAATGTAGAAAATTATATACAAATGTACCTTCTCTCGTAAAACCATGATAAATATCATACCACTTTAAATAACTAAATTTAGCCCTAAAATATTATAATTCCGCCAAATTATTGCAAAGTTTGAGCTTCGTATCCACGCACAAGATATTAGCCCTGTTGCTTTCTGGAGCACTAAATATTTAAATGGGATTCGTATGTTGCGTGTAGTCAGATGGTATTACTTTGGAACATAGGGAAAATATATTCAACCATTAGATTAGGATCTGCTGCTGTAAATGTACGCAATAAATCTGTTTAGGATTCTTTGCTAGAGGACAGTAATTTGTCTTCAATGGAAGATCCATGTTTTCCTGCGCCGTTACAAAAGGTTTACATTGAGAATGTATTTTCAGAATAATACAAAATACGACTCTAAGCCCATCTATAAATGAATTCGCGAAGAAGTTTTACTTCTATATCTATGACTTTTTTATAAAAAAATGCCCGTGCACACGACATCAGCATACCAGCTAAATTGCAGTTTCTGGTAGATTACAATAATCGGTTAAGGCGTCTTATTGTTCATCATCCATGAATGTTTTATAATGTAATCACCGTGGAATTTCTGAGAATTTCGTTAGGAAAATTTAAGGTTACGTTAAGATACTATTATCCATGACATTTCCGGCCTAAAAAAATAACCCTGGTAATCTAACGGATTTTCTCAAATCAAAGGTTGTCAAAGACAAAATCAAAGTAACCACTTCTCTTCTCAGTGAGTTATGCAACTAACTGTCTCTGCTTACGTAAATGCTATTTATGAATCTGGGTACAACTATGTGTGTCTGAATTCATTTGTTGTCAGTCCTTCAAAACTGGAACGCACTGTCCTTTAGTCCAAGTCCATACTCACTTATTCTGCTCCGATCTTAAATAAATGAACGTGGGCGTTTTCTTTTTCCTTTCTGTTTCTAACTATAAAGCAACTCAAATTATACATCTGACTCAAAAGAGATAATGCATGATGGGGATAATTCCTCAATAACATTTTCTATATTGCTTTCTTTGAGTAAACTGGCACCATTATATAATGTTTAATGAGTTCTAAAACCATTAACTTCACATGGTAATTTCTAAGTCTGTGACTAAACCAAATATCTGTCATCGATTCAGACTTTTCAGACTTTGAATGGTGACATAAACAGATAAATATACCATTCAGAATTCTCTTTATTTTCTTCCGAGCATGTATTAATGACTTTTTTTCCTGGCTTAATACCAATTTATTTTGTAGAATGGTTAAATAATCATCTAGGCCTTCTCAAAATTTTACGAAGACAGACTGATCCGGGACAAGAAATCCACAAGAACCATCCATCTTTTCACTAATCATAACATCCCCCTTATTTACATATGCAGCATTATCTCCCTTTAGTGGAACCACGGTAGCTCAGTCGGTACCGTGATCGACTCATAATCAGTGGGATATGCGTTCGAAGTCTGGGTCCAAAGCCGTGACGTTGTCTCTGGGCAACCTATTTGATTCCCATGTCCTATATTGGCACTAAATAGTCACAAGTGCGCATGTTCAAAACCAAATAAATAATCAATAAAATTATATTTATGATCCCTCTCTACATAGATAACTGCAGTCAAACTATTTCTATGAGAAGCAAATTTTGTTTTGTTATTATTTTAAAAAGAAACATATTTTCACTATTATATGCAGATAAACCTTTCTTTAAAATAACATTGCAAATATGTTGGACAACTCGCAGCACCAAGAGAGAGAGAGAGAGAGAGAGAGAGAGAGAGAGAGAGAGAGAGAGAGAGAGAGAGAGAGAGAGAGAGAGAGAGAGAGAGAGAGAGAGAGAGAGAGAGAGAGAGAGAGAGAGAGTATGAAGCAGCTATGATTTTGGAAATCTGTACCCATCAGGCCTACAGCTGGTGGCTGGACGATATGTACATGAGAGTTCGTCTACCACTTCCAATAAACTGCAATCCTGGCATCATGTTCCCTGCTCGGTATCTTGAAACCAGACACGATCAACTCAGGTGAGTTTATATATCACAGTTTGTAAACATAAAAAAATAACAAATAATCCTTATGACATAAGTGCCGATTTTGCTAGGTGGTAAATGTATAGATATTTCATGTTGAAATTTGATGATTTTTATCAGTATATTTTCAACTTTCATTCTTGCATATATTGATCTCACAAATATACAAATTTCTTTGTATTGCAAAGGTGTTATTTTTTTTCACAGCGTCCTCTTTTGTGTGATGTTGCTGGTATTGTCCTCATTTTCAGACAGTTCATTCTGCACTACCTTTTGCTATCTTAATATCATTACATACTGAGGACACAATTATCATGCATTTATAAGTAGAGATGCTAAATGAATATAATGCCACTTATCAGAGACTTTGATTTCATCGCAATATTTTGTTAATAATATCGGTAAAATATGAGATATAATTTTTTTACCTTCTTTATTTTTATAGGTATGCCGCTCGTCTGATTTCAGGAATTTTAGACTACAAGACAGTTCTTGATGTGTAAGTACCACTTGAGTATGTACTACTCTTCTGTAAAACTAGATTATAGAATAGTTGTCCTTTAACAATTGAGTCTATAAGACTGGATGAGTTTACGAAAATTGTTGTCTTTGATGAACGTTTAAAAATATTAAAGGTTTAAAACATAGAGTTGAAAATCTTGACATGTGTACGGAAATTAGTTATCTTTTTACGCTCTTTGAGTGACAATCGCAGCATGAAAAATGCTATCTTCATAACACAAATAATTTTATAGACTTAATTGATGAGCATGAAATATACATAAACCAATTTTCATTAACATGGTATACATCCGAATCCGTTGCAAATATGGTAATTCGTAACTCTAAATCTGTGTCATAAATCAATATATATGGTGCTTGTTTAATAGTAACTCTCAATTCTCGTCATTTTTACTATCATATGCGGACAATCACATTTATTCTCGAACACGTTTCAAGTATCTTTAACTTGTACTTTACGCTGAATCAATCGCATTAAGAGACAAACGTTACACTCTCACGGATTAAACGTCCTAGTTACATCTAATTCATTAACCATAAATCAATTCTAAATTAATAAATGTTGAAAATCAGCATTCTATTACATTGAAACATTGGAACATGCGGCAATCAAGCGATGCACTTTACCAAAATCACTCCAGCATGGGAGAAAACGCCAGCTAGAACTAATTAATGTGATGTCGACAACCCTCAGTCATCTAGCCTTGTATCTGATGTCAACTTCCGGTTCATTTCCGTAAGTGTTGTGTCAATGAATTTCATCAGTTTTGACATGATAGCCAAAAGGATGTCTACCAACCCAGTTGAGATCAAATGATTCTGTTGCTCATGGAAAAGTCAACGATAGTCAGAATCAAGTTCAAGAACATATTTTAAAGTTCTATGCCAATACACTGTCGGGCGATTTCTCCATATCCTTGTCCAAAAAGTCAGCAAAGTGTTTACATGAAGATGGTCCAAAAATACGAGAATTATTTTTTTATCCTGTACCGATGTGCAGTAAACAGAGACCTATAAGATATCATTTTAAATAAAATTTTGTGAATTAAATGCATTTATCGAATGAACGTCGTGTTTTTTAATGCACAAGAAATTGGTTGACAGTACTAGAAGCTATTTCTTTACATCGTTATTAGCCGTATTTTGATAAGAAGTGAATTAGATGTTTAAATGCTGTTTATGTCTGTAAATCATATATTCTAACGACTTTTATTTTAAAAGGCAGACAGCATGTTGAACGTCGGTCATTTATTTCCTTTCTCCTGTTATAAATAACAACGGCCATGAAACACATTCATAGTCATTCAAAACAAAAATATAAAATAATAGGAATTAAACTTGAGATATTCTTTAGAAGCGAAGGTTTAATACGACAGCCAATACTTTTGTCAGGATGGTGCTCATACCACAACTGCTAAAATGATCTTGCCTTCGGCACACGTGAAGAACACGATCGGATACTCGGACTTTCAATCAAATGATAATCAAAAGGTGTTGGTAAGCTTTAGAAATTTCAAAATCAATATTGGCCATAAAAAAAAACATTCATTTTGATGGGAAAGTTTGCAGAAACCACTCTAGTTTACTTTCTGAAAAAGGATTTGAAATTATGACCTGCTGAAGGTACATTCTTTATGTGGACATCGGTTTGGCTGAATCTTTGTTGATGCCGTGTACACAACGTTGATCAAAATTTTAAAAAAAATGCAGATAACTAAGAAGCTAACATCAAAGCAAATAAAATAATATGTTAGTTTAGGAACGATACAGTTTTAACAGCAGTCTAACAAAACCAGATGATCAAACTTTCATGCATTTACAGGCAGTATTACATGCTGCTTTATGGAGCAAACTAAATAAATAGCATCGGTTGAAATGTTACTACTGTTGAGATCTTGTCAAGAGATATATCATCTTTGCTTATCTATGGAGAGGCATCACAACTTATTACCCCTTTGCAAGCAGAAAACTATTTTTTTAACAAATTTGTCTTACACAGAGCATGAAGTTAGAGTGTGATACCCGTTGCTGTTGTTGTTGCTATGCCAGTTATTGGTATACTCTTTTCTCTAACTCGTTGTTTTAGTCATTTAGATAATAGTCATTATTATGCAACTTTTTCGATAATCCTTTTGATGTTTAGTCTTAAATTTTTCTCCTTGTCTTTTGTGGAATGCTTATGTTATTTTGCTTTTCAACACTTTGTATCTACCATTACAATACAACGGTTGTGTTTGGGTGGTTTATTCATTAATTTCGTTTATCTTTCAAACAAATATGACATTTCATATACTGTTTTTTTATTTATAACATTTTAACATTAGCAATCAAACCACTTAATTATCTTTTGTTTTGTATGGTTAATAATCGCTTGACTAACCGACTGATATCCATAATTAGTGCCTCTGTCGTATTCGTCAATTATTAACTCGGGTTTTAATACCCGTTGGTCAGTTGGTTCATTTGTGTTTGTATCTCAATGTTTCTAATACCTGTTGGTCACGTGGTTCATTTATGTTGCATGTCTACGTTTCTCTTACCTGTTGGTTAAATGGTTCATTTATGTTTTAGCTCTTTTTTCTCTGGTACTTTTATTTTTTGCCTTTGTACAATGATAGGTCGTTCTCGAGGTTATTTAGATCGAATATGGTGGTATCTTTCCTTCGAGTGAAATTTTTTCTGCCTTCTTTGTACAACGTTTATGGAGCTAAAATTGTTTTCACCCTCTCCTACTAATAGTGCTGTGTACAAGCTTTGAACTGAATTTGCCTCTTGAAATTTGAACTGTCTTGCCATCAGGGTTTACGTACTGTAATACTGTTTTCCTTTTTTTTTCTTTTTTCCGCTTTTGTCCTTGATTCTAAAATTATTTCTTAGATAGTGTACTTCATCCATCTCAAGACCCTTTCTTTATTTACTCCTTGTTCAGCCCAATATGTTCTAGCGAAAAACTCTGGAACAAGCGATTGGTGTGACAGCTCTGTAATCATTGGAGAATTTAACATTATCCTCAATTGCAAGTTCAGTATCTGCAATAAAATCATCATCGTCAATATAATCATCATCGTCGTTATATAAATTTTCAATCACATAATCAAAATAGTCTGCACCATTAGCCATATTTAATTCTAATAGTTATGGATGATGCGATGGCATATTGTCATCTTTCCCCGTTAATACAATATTTTCCCCGCTACTACCTTGAAGCTATGTGGAGAACTGTCATGAAACTTTACACGCACGTTGATCCCAAGATCTATTTTGCCCCAAAGAAAATGGTGCAGCTCAGAAATCCAGTGTTGTTGCCATCTCCCAAATACTTTTGTCGGTAATCCTCTTGAATGGTACGTTATTAAACACAGGGATTTTAATAAAAAAATTTTTAAGATATCTAGTTCGTCATAAATGAAAATGTCAATCAGATATTATTAACAAACTCGGCTCGTTAAAAGTAACAAAGAAGAGAGTGAAACCAAAAAGCTTTGTAAATTTTAACAAAATTAATTTATTTCCCTACAAAACACGGTAAAAATATTTTAAAAAACTTACAGTTTGTGAGTATAATCTAAAAATGAATCCAAGAATTGAAACACAAAAGTCCTATCACTAAACTATCCTAAATAAATCCAAGTTCGAATCCCGACGATGATGTCAGATGAATGAACTATTGATGTGTCAAAAGTTCCACGTTGAATTTTATATATCATGAAAAAATTGTCAAACGTTTCAAGTTGAATTTTATGAATCAGAAATGAATATTGATTATGGATTATGCTTTAACACTATAATTTTCACGGACAGTCTTTCTGCAAAGCTTTGATGACGAAGCACTTATTTTCGTAGAATATAAAGTATTCCTAAATAACAAATAACTCCAAATTGGCAACAATAAATAAATACTTATGATCTCTTCAAGGTATTTTTTGCGACTATTAAACCCCACTAAAACGTCATTTCGACACTTATGATAGGTCACGTGATCACTATATACAAGGCACTTGACACATGCAGGCAGATAGTCTTATTTAAGATCCAATAATATAAAAAATCGTTGATGACGCAAGATGATCACGCGAGTGAGGTATGTATGACCTTTATATTTACCAATCATTCAAACTACAGGATTACCCAGTGTCTGAACGAGGTCAGCTAACAAATAATACTAATGAAATACTTTTAAGTTCGGTACAAACAAAATTTACTTTTTAAAAATAATATCGAATCCCGTGAAAATAATTATTACAATAATATATAATGAAACAAAATTAAAATAAAAAAGAATTTTGAAACCTACACACAAGCAATTTAATTACATATAAGTAACAATATCAAATATGGCCGCTATGGCAGCTATCTTCAAACATCTGGTTATTGATATTGCTTCCGAAACTGATATTCATATTGGTATGGAGTTTTCTCCGCAAGACTTATTACAGTGGCTAGTTAGTTGTAGATCAAAATCATGATACACAGGCATAGCGGAGCCATCATGTAGGCCATCTTTAAAATATTGTTATGACTTGTCCTCTTCAAGCGGCTTGTGATATTGACGTGAAATTTTCACAATAATACTTCTAATGGAATATATTTAGTCCAAAGTTAAAATGGTGGTGATCTTTTTATCAATACGAGCACCACAAGAGCCAATCTGAAAACCTTGTGTTTGCTAAATATTGTTGTTGTTGTTGTTGTTGTTGTTGTTGGGTTTAACGCAATGCTCAAGAACATGGCGGCCAGTATCAATGGACGAGGAAGAACTCGAGCAGCTACTGGCATGCTTTCTGACATAACCATATTAGCCGAACCCGAGACTCGAACTCACGCAGACAGAGGTGAGATGACTGATCCGTAACGGCGAGCTCTTTAGACCACTCAGGACCTTCGGTCCCTATTGTCGTAGATAGCTTAAACACCCATCAGTTAAAATGAATCAACGTTTGTTTTTATATATATTGGATCCGGACAATTCCTTTCGACAGTGATTTCAAGAACTATTGATTGGTTTATTAGCTTGCAAATATTATCCATTTCACGCACATGTAAATAATGCTTTATAACTGATTAAAGGATAAGTGTTAACAGGATAAAGATTGTATTTGTATGTTTGAAAGAACATCACCGACTGGGACGAAAAAGTGCAGTCTACAAAAATAGAAGAACATAAACTAGAATTAAATACACGAAGAGATAATGGATACAAAAACATGACTAGTTGTAAAATGGACGAGAAAGATATGAAATGTTTCTCAGTGATGGAGCTGCAAAAATCCCTGTAGAATTGTTGCGTCTTTTTAAATTACACCGTAGCAATATTGATTAACGATTAATTCTCCAGTCCATAAATGTACAAAATTAACTGAAAGATGATTACAGGACATCACATGAAATTTTATAATGCACTGCATTTTACGAAATTTAAATAAAATGTATTATTTTATATGTGATGTTACTGTTTTGGGTATCCTGTTATAAAAGCAAAGTTTTTTTTATGTCTTAACGTATATCACATAGCCAAACATACACAAAAATAAGGTGAAAGACTTAGAAAATCAATACCACTAAAGAGAAACAGCAAACACTAATAGCGTGCATCATGACTTGATTTGCAAAAACCTCAACCACTGAAGTGTTTTAACTTTTCACGTAGTAAATATATTTAACAATTAGTGCAGCAAATATTATTAACACTGTTTACCACAGACCATTTAGATCAGCTCTTACGACCATTGGCGGATTTAGACATTATGAGGCCTAAGGCAAACACAGATATGGGGCCCTCCGCAACCCTTGTTCTCCCCCTTTTCAGTCCTTATTTATCTGAGAAAGATGCAACAATTTACGGGGCCCTTGGTAGATTGGGGCCTAAGGCAATTGACGACCATTGCATAATGGTAAGTCCGCCTCTGGTTACGACTATCTACACGAATGCTTTTGAAATTGTTCTAGGTGTCAATAGGTTTCCCATTAAATATGGATCTTGCAATAATAATAATAATAATAATAATAATAATAATAATAATAATAATAATAATAATAATAATAATAATAATAATAATAATAATAATAATAATAATAATAATAATAATAATAATAATAATAATAATAATAATAATAATAATAATAATAATAATAATGTCCTTTTTTCCTTTATTTATTGAGGATAACATGATTAGCTAACACCTAACAGCTAGTTTACATTATGGCCCCGCAATTAAAGGAGCCATACATGCAAGTAGTAAAGCATCTAGAACTTAAAGGTTGTACAGTCATTACATCATTATTTAATATCATCCTGCAAACTATTCCATACAAATGTACTGGCAAACTATTCCATACAAATGTACTGGCAAATTATTCCATACAAATGTACTGGCAAACTATTCCATACAAATGTACTGGCAAACTATTCCATACAAATGTACTGGCAAACTATTTCATACAAATGTACTGGCAAACTATTTCATACAAATGTACTGCCAAACTATTTCATACAAATGTACTGGCAAACTATTTCATACAATGTTAATGTAAGAACTTTTGGTATGTTTTAGTAGTTATTATTTTGACTCGAACATATTGAGCTAATGTTCCTTGCACACTTAACAAAATTAAAATACTTGGCGTTAAATTAAGCAAACCCTTGACAGAACAGTGTGTAAAAAATAATGTATCAGTGTTTAAAATAGACATTATAGCTGATAAAATTCATCGACAATTAAAATATCCCAGGCTGCTCTTTTCTGTAAAGTGAAAAGAAATAAGGGCTTCTTCACACACAATACAGGGTCAGACGCAATGTGTGAAAACTGTATTTTAGTCATTTGAGATCACTGATCTGACATAAACCCCAAACCCCTTTAATATATCCCTTACCTTCTTTGTATATATATATATATATATATATATATATATATATATATATATATATATATATATATATATATATCCCTCACCCTTTATATATACCCTATTATCATAGGTACCCTATATACGCTATTGTCATAGATATTACAATGAAGAGTGTTTCATAGATGTTAAATCAGTATAAAGTATTATCAATCACATGACCTGTAACTTTGTCACATTTAAAATTTCCAATGTGTACGATTTACGTCTAAGAACAATTCTCTACATTTCCCATGCTCAATTTGCTGAGCAAATAAGCACGAAATGGGCATTATGTTAATCTAGGCTTAATTCATTGTCATACATCAATTTTTAAAGTTTCGTGGATTATTTTTCTCTAAAAAAATTTCACTTTCATTTTTGTCTAGCTTATTGTACGTGAATGTTTGCCAGACAATATTGTTAATTCTTAAGAGGCAAATGTAAAACCAACTTAAATTGCTAATGCGCTCAACATTGTGGCTAATAAATATTATGTATTTTACTTGTTTAGAGTAAAGGCTCCTATAATAGCAGCGTAATTTACCATGCCGCATTACACTGTGCTCTTTCTGTTGATTATATTATGCTTTGAAAAATGCAATGGAGATTTTGAATTTGTCATCCGTCAAAAGCGAATACTGAAAACGTTGTAAAGATACATCTTAGCTTGTTAATTATTATCAGATAATATTATAAGCCATTAATTATTGCTCGTTTAGTGTAGTCGTTGCTATTGACTTCATACACAGCAATGAGTAATAATAATACAAAGAATAGTTACATTTTCTTTTTGTAAAAGCAAGCCAAAAATATTTAATAACATAAAACATGTCGTTGATTGTAAAGGTGAATCTCTCATCCAGAAGCGATGAAAACAATTTTTTTTTAAGAGGTACTATACAACATTATAACCGAAAACATCAACAGAGTCGTTAAAGCCGGTTGCCACACAAAGGGCCAAGTTATTTTAATCCTATAAATAATTGAGACGATACGGCGTATACATCCTTTATATCCTATACTGTAACATACTGTGTTTGTAATTTGACACTGCAAAATTTATCGAGAAAGAAATGTTTGACGACAAAGACAGAACACTACACCGGTGCTAGAAAGAAATATAAAATAGCAAATACCGTTTTATACTCAAACAGTTTTAGATGGCATGGGACTTGGTTCAACATTTTAGGAGTTTTGGTAAAATTATTTAACATTGGAGTTGTAAACATGTCAAAATAATAACTTCTGAGAATAGTACATTCAATAGTATATATCAAACACTATGCAATTCAAAGCAGTACAATCAAATTGACTACAAAGAGTGTATTTAAATCAACCAGCAAGTACATAAGATTCAAGGAAATTATACAACTCGAAAGGAATAAAGAAAAATACAGAAAGTCGCGTACTAGAGAAATTTAAGAAAGTGTTCAGAGGGAAGAGAAGCAATTTAAAACAAAAAAGATTCGGGAAGCGTTCGATCCAAGTTCCGTCTGAGAGAAACTTACAACCAAACATTATTCATACAGGAGTGAAATCTTTAATTGCGAAGTAATATCTATTACTATAAAATTACGAACATGGAACAAGTACCTCGTTAATTCCATTGGCTTCTTCTTTCCTGAAACGGACATAAAATTGTCATAGGGAACAATTACAAATGGTGACAAAGAAATATGTTGATTGTTTGAAACGCAACTCTTTTTTTCTCATCACGTTTGGGCAATATGTACAAAGCGTATGTGATCACCTAACAAATATAATTGATTGTTAAGATTCAATGGCTGTGTGTAAGACGGCTTCACTGATTTGAAGCAAAATTTTCAAACATAAACATTTGTATTCAAAAACTAAATAGATACAAAGAATGTTTTAACTCGGTGAGTTCATACAGTTTTTAATCAAAATAATCAAATGCGGAGACTGACTTAAAATGGATATAAAGTGTCTTGGATTCAGTGGATGTCAGAATGGATAGATTAGACCAGGAAATTGATAAGTATTAAAGAGGAGTTTGTGGTGGAAACCAAATTAACGCCTGCACATTCCCTTAAGATATTCGCATTGTTCTAAAATGTCTCGAGTATTAGATGGTAATGTAATAACATTTGACATATATTAGTTTCTTTGTAACGGCACTTTCGTGAATTATTTTCCTGTCATACAGAGGAAACTGAGCTAAGTGCCTTTCCCAAGGAAGTAGTGTGCAACCAACCAGATCTGGCATGGGTAAGCATAGGACCGTGACATATGGGTAAAAAAAGTCCAAAGCTCTACCAAATTAGCTACCGAGGTTCCAAAATGTGGATGAAAAATGCTTAATTTCAATCAATAGAGACCATACCGAGACCCATAACTGATTTTGTATCATAAAGAATAAAATGGTTGTTGAAATTTTTAAAAGCTAAAATAACTCCACCAACATTAGCTACTAATTATGGACAACTCTGCTCCTTCATGTTTTACAAAATATAAGTTACACACAATAGATGTTTATCAGCATTATATCATTGAAATAACGAAAGGATTAAATAATGTTTGTATAAACATTGATCTAAAAACAAAATACCAGATCATGGTAATAATATTTTAATACCAAAATAAATAACCAATGACTGGTTAATTAGACTTTAAAAAGAACGACATAGAAAAACTGCAGATTTAATTAACACATACATTAAACATACAATTTTTTGAAGAAAGGATTGAAAAAACAATTTACTACTTGGATGATTGATCTTTGAAAATCTACCCTTGATTCTGATGATAAACATGATTTTATCCATCTTGGTGCCAAGACAAAACTTGAAAATTGCACGACAGTCAAAGCAAATGATCCAGCCTTTTGATGAAAACGTAAAATTCTAACACGCATACATTGCCCTTGTGATGGTGTTAGCGTCTTCAATGTCACAATCTACAACAATGATTGAAGGAAAGAAACAGCGTAGATACCAATGTATGATAAATAAATTAATACTCACAAGCTTGAAAAAATACATGATTTATTCCAGAACAGTTTTGCTGACATACGCTCCTAATAAGATAGAATAAGATAGAATTTGGAACAACAACGACAGATATAAATTCCATAGTCCAGCTGCATTGATTGTAACAAGATATTTCGTTGTGCTGTTTGATATTAGATGAAAATGAGTAAATGGCAAACATTATGGGTATAGCATGTACACTATGTAACACATTTTTACTCCTGGGTAGTAAGTGTTATTTAGTAATTGCTTATACCTAAACATAAAGAAAATGGCTATTATTCTATACAAACTTTGCTTTTGTGAATAAGACAGTGGTGATATTTTGAAATTTACCTATTTCCAATTAGAAAACGGAAAAAATTGTGTCTTTTCGTTGACATAAAGTCAGAAAAACAACAACATATGAATAAAAAATAACGTGTATTTATACTAAAGTAATTCAAAAATGACCACAAAAGATTTAGAAGTTAGTAGTATACTGTAAATCACTTTCACGAATCAGCCCCAATGTAGTTTTTCATCATGTTCTCGTAATACCGTCCTTCGTAGCGGTGTTCAATGTCAAATATATCCTGGTTGAAGCCTCCTTCGAGTTCGCTCCCATGTTCACATTGAATTTATCAAGATAAGCATCAAGGATATAGACTTTGAGAGACATCATGCAGCCCATTGTGCCGTAGTTCTTCACCAGCGTCTCAACCTGATCCGCATAGTTTTCTGCCTTGAGATTGCCCAGGAAACCCGAACCACTGAGACAAAGATGTTCCAAGTCACTTACTCCTTACTAGTGAACGTCAATGGAATTTACTGAGTCCAGGGTCCTCTTTATCCGTGGTCCGACAAAGACGCCGTCTTTGACCTTTGCCTCAGACAGCTTAGGGAAGAAGTACAGAAGATACTTGAAGGCTGTTGACACCTTATCTAGAGCTATGACAAATTATTTCATAAACACCTAATTATATGTGTAATAGTGGCATCAGCACCTTCCCGGGATCAACCATTGGCTCCTACATAACGTTGATCTCCGCCCAGAGAACTCAGTCCGCTGTGGCCAGTACCGCCTGTGGTAGTGCGTCCTTGGTGTCCCTGCTGTCTCAAATGCAAAGATCAGTGAAACTTGGTAAAACAGATTTGAAGACCCATCAGTAATTCCACCATTTTGAAGTTTCCGATGACCTCCCAGCCGTACTCATCATACTTTAAGGCTTCCAGCAAGGTCTTGATGCTGTTGTAATACTGTCTGAGGTGCATCGCGTGAGCCAGAGACTAGTACGTATTCCCATTATAGAGCAGCACGGCTTTGAGACTCCTGGGTGAGCTGTCAATGTCGAGGCGCCACTCATTCTGGTTACAGGCGATTCCGATTTCCTCGAACAGACTTGTCACATTGTGGCAGAAGCATAGCCCATCCTGACTGGTGAAGGAACTGGAAAATAAAACATAGTGACGCTTCCTCTCATCTGCGACTTGCACACTTTCATAAGGAAGTTACACTGCTTGAGCCTAGACGTCAAAAGCTCGGTATTGGACTTGGTAAGACCAATATCTATGATAAAGGCATAGAGGTATTTTTGATTGGGGTAGTATGGGTTTCTATCCTCAGCTCCAACTCTAAAATTGTCATCTGAATATACAACGTCGTCCTCGCTCTCTGACTTGCTGCTTTCTTTTGGAGACAGCTGCACTCTCAGGAAGAGGAGAAGGAGGAGTGGGTACGAAATGTTCTGGGCAGTGTGTCACCGTGGCGATGGATTTTGGAATGTACGGATACGTGATAGAAGGTGCATTTTTGCCATTCCGACGTTTAGAAGGGTCCTTCATGCAGAAGAAACAGTTGCTTAAGTGGTCAGTGGGTTCGTGCCAAATTGTTTTGATAGCGAACTTCATGGCTTTCTGCCCTGTACCATCCTACAAAAATATATTTACCCATGATTAATTTGTAAAAGATTCTCGCAACATTTTTCATATATGATATATTTTTATTCGTTTAAAGAAAGCTTTTCAAAAACTATCTACGATTCTAATTGTCCTTAAAAAATATGTTCGTTTCTTCTTCCCTTCATGGATTCATGAGTTATAATTTTTATATCAATAAATAAATGAATGTTTTCATCTTTATTTGGTATAAGTTTTAGCTTTTGTTTTTCTTCATCTGGCCCATTATTAGACCATATCTGGATGGATATTTGACTGTCATGACTGGACAAGTCATAAGTAAACACTTCTATATATTTTGGTCATTTATAATTCCATAGGCATTTCTTATGTAATGGATCATTACGCGTGAATATGGTTAGTCACTTTTTGATTGTTTTTATTATTGTTTTCCCACAGATATGACAAATATTTGCTGAGTTGAAATTTTGCTCATGTTATTCCATAAACACCTTTTGGTATTGATTCTTTGTATACTACATTTACACTCTTGCCCAGTGCATGAAAAACAATTAATTTCAATCTGTATATCTGTAAACTATTGGTTTATATTTGTTGTAGATTGATTTGATGTACACACAAAATCCTTGATTGATTATGTTTTACCTTTTCATAGGTAAAATGACATAAGTATCAAAAGAAGTTTAAATTATTTCGACGGTTATATAGCATTTTGTATTTTAATAATTTCTCTGGTCCATAATAAAATAAAATCAAGAATACAAAATCATGATTGTAATACTATTTGGAATCATTTATACAAATAAAAGTATATTAACAAAATTCGCATGTGGTATAGTTTGTGTTTTAAGTAATCGTTTTTTGCTAACATATAAATCTTTGTTTATTGCATGCATACACGAATAATTTTATGAGCAGAAATTATAAACAGGTGTCAATGAACCCGGAAATAGTCTTGAATTATTTTGAACATATGAACATAAATCTTTAAGTTGTGTCAACGGTCAAATTAATTCCGAAATATGTCATTGAAGAACTTTTTTTCTCAAAAAGATTTCTTTTCTTCTATCGAGTTTCGAACCACAAACCTTTCGATCTGTATTTATATGCCTTATGTCTATGACATGCGGTTTTTCGTTCTAATGTATTTGTGCAATAAGCATTTTACATTAACCTATACAATCCTAGCAAAGACCTGATATTAATCCAAATTCTGTTCTGATTGGTCTAGTAGTAAATGCTACAAAATAAGACCACGTTTACAGTATTTTATTATCATTATTTATTTGTAACAGTAAGATTTTAAATACCAAAATGCGTTGGAAAAAGTTATTTAGTAGGTAAACCGAGCAAATATTCATAGTGTAGTCATTTGTTGGTTTTTTTCAGTGCCCTTGCGAACACACAAAAAGATCGTACTATTTAAATTTCAATGTTTTCGAGTGTTTTGTCTACTTACTAACTCGTAATAACGTTTTATAGGAAATTTATGCCATTTAGCAATGACCTCTAGATGATTAAAAAGCATTAAAATTTTCTTTTAATCTGACTACGGTATTTGTAACGCTGTCACTTGATAAACGTTTCCTCTTATTCGGAGTTAAAACCTAAATAAATCTAAAACGATAGAGCGAATAATTTATACGCATAATTAATGCATATTCAGATGACTTAGCATTATCTTATCTTATTTTCATTTTATCTATCTATCGTTTTTATCTATCTATTTATCTATCTACTAATCAATCCCCGTCCATACATTCGTCCATCCATCATTCTGTCTATCCATTTATATCTTTATATCTAGCTATTTATCTATATATCTGTCTGTCTATCTTCTTCGCTCTCTATCTCTGTAATTTAGCATTATCTTATTTTATCTGTTTATCTACCAGCCTACCAACCTACCAACCTATCAATCAATCAATCAATCAATCAATCAATCAATCAATCAATCAATCAATCTATCTATCTATCTATCTATCTATCTATCTATCTATCTATCTATCTATCTATCTATCTATCTATCTATCTATCTATCTATCTATCTATCTATCTATCTATCTATCTATCTATCTATCTATCTATCTTAGAGCACATTTAAATTCATACGATATAAAGTTTCGGAATCTGTTATGGAACGTAATATCAGTTAGGTTGTTTTTTTTCTAACTATCGAACGTGGTTTTTATTTTACAGCCGCGGTCTTCCTATTGACCGGTGTCGTCACAAGGAAAAGGGTCAACCCCTGTGTATGGAGCAGTATTACCGTCTGTTTTCCTCCTACAGGGTGCCAGGGGTTAAAAAGGACTCCCTAATAACAAACTCCACAAAACTTATGCCCGAGCCAGAACATATAATTGTAGTGTGTATGAACCAGGTAAGAAATTTTGGGGTTTTTTTTCTCCTTTTGTTTTAGACATTTTTCGAGAACATGTTAATATGTCTGAGCATGTCATGTTGCATTATATACGTTTTTCAATATGTTTAACAATGCTAATATTGAAGATGAAGTTCTAATGTAACACTGGGGCTATTGTGTGGTCTTGGATAAAATGCACAAATGAGTCTAATTTCTACTTCGCATCTCAAAGTTCTTAGGCATATCTACGTATGAGAAATTCATGTGTATTATTTAAGAAAGGTCATACACAGTGAAAACATATCAGTCCAATAAATTTCTCCAGTCTTTCTACCGACTTAATATTTATCCAAATATAAGATTAATTGAAAAAGACGATTTTTACTCAGAAAATGTTGTTACGAGATATTAAAAAAATGTAATTCGTATTAATTATGCGTGGAGATTGAATAATGTATCGGCATCTATGCTACGGTCTGCCATCTGCTCTTTAAACTTATCCTAGTCTTACCTGGGCATTTTTGCTAAAAGATGAAAGCAAAACAGTTGTTCATCAAATATTTTCTAAACTCTCAAAGCAAAACTATCAAATGAATTGAAATGTTAATAGATCGATATAAACCAATATGTATATTCACAAATAAAATTGAAAAGTGTAAGCAATCAGGGAACACTATTAAACTAAAAATAAAAACTTATTATCGTAAGGTGTTTAATCAATATTTATTTATATCATTCAGCTCGTTGTTGCAGTCAGCACTTTTGTCTCTTCCCGCAGTTTTTTGTCCTAGATGTGGTGATAAATTTTACGCGGATGAGTGAAGATGACCTCTTCACGCAACTTGACCGAATCACTAAAATGGCGAATGAATCTGAGGAGAAATCAGCTCCAATAGGCCTCATGACAGCCGCGCCACGCGATAGATGGGCAGTTACACGTATGCAACTTATGGAAGGTAAACATTATGCATACCCCCACCACAAATATGAAACGAGCATACTCTTCTCTGTCTATCTCCAAGTCCGTCCCTAACAATTCAATAGATATGATCTTAGGTCAGTGTCTCATGGCTGGTTGCTGATGATCAACTTTGCATATGGATTATTCTCTATGTTGCAATGACACCACACAAAAATTATGTTATTGTGGTCAAGTTATTAAAGCATGGTATATTGAAAAATCAAGCAACTCTGATGCGTACAAAAATTATCCTGACAAACTGTTATTGATGTTGACGGTGGATGTGTTTCATGAATGCATTCATATTTTTGAGTGAGGAATTTTCTTTCAGAGATCATAAACATCAGCAAAAATGCCACGAATTCTCCATATTAAGAATAGCTCATTCAAATGATTATTTGAATGTAAATTCTTGTGTTTGGCATAACTAACATTTTTTTACAACAATAAGATTACAAGTGAGTTTTGTTAAAGACGTTGCAAAACATTTAATTTAAATTCATTTAGAAATAAACTAAATCGATGTAACTGAAGGAATTATTGTAACTTGACCGATACTAAGATCAGATAACTTGTCTGAAATTGTTTTGGTATAAATCAGTATCTGATTCCTTTGTCCTAAGTGGGGGGGGGTTTAATTAGAAAAAAAGTAAGTCTTTAATTCTCGTCTTGATTTACAGACTCTACAAACAGGGATTCCCTTGACGCAATAGAACGTAGTCTATTCATTCTCTGTCTGGATAAGGCGCTTCCTATCTCGTTTAATCATCAACAGAGTTTTGACCAGACGTCTCGTAACGTCAGGGATGACGTCTCCATAATGCTTCAGATGCTTCACGGCTGTGGCAGCAAGCACAACAGCGGAAACAGGTGGTTTGACAAAACTATGCAGGTAACCCTCTCCCTGTCTTTGTCTCCGTCTGCCTGTTTCTCTTGCGAATGTTAAAAATTAATTTTGGCCCACTAAAATGTTTTATGGTAACATAATATTAACTTCTTGAAGTTATCCTGAATATAGTAACTTACGGAACTGTTCTGGCTTGGTAAATCTTAAAACAGCTTCTGAATATTACATGCATGATACAATTCTAATACACATTCTGGATATTACATGCATGATACAATTCTAATACACATTCTGGATATTACATGCATGATACAATTCTAATACACATTCTGGATATTACATGCATGATACAATTCTAATACACATTCTGGATATTACATGCATGATACAATTCTAATACACATTCTGAATATTACATGCATGATACAATTCTAATACACATTCTGGATATTACATGTATGATACAATTCTAATACACATTCTGAATATTACATGCATGATACAATTCTAATACACATTCTGGATATTACATGCATGATACAATTCTAATACACATTCTGGATATTACATGTATGATTCAAATCAAACTCATTTTCCTAATATTACATTGCATGATAAAAATCAAACACACCTACTAAATAGTAAATGCATGATAAAAAATCAAACACACTTTCCCAATAACACATGCATGATAAAAGTCAAACACACCTACTGAACAGTACATGCATGATAAAAATCAAACACCTTATGAATATTACATGCGTAGTAACTCAGATTGATCCTAACTCACCTTCTGAATATCACATGCATGATAGAATCAAGCACACCTTCTGAATATTGCATGCATGATAGAATCAAGCACACCTTCTGAATATTGCAAGCATGATAGAATCAAGCACACCTTCTGAATATTACAAGCATGATACAATTAAACACACCTTCTGAATATTGCATGCATGATAAAAATTAAACCCATTTTCTGAATATTACAAGCATGATAAAAATTAAACACACCTGAATATTGCATGCATAACAAAAAGTAAATACACCTGAATATTGCATGCAATTTATAAATTAAACACACCTGAATATTGTATTCATGATAAAAATTAAACACACCTGAATATTGCATGCATAATAAAAATTAAACACACCTGAATATTGCATGCAATTTATAAATTAAACACACCTGAATATTGTATGCATGATAAAAATTAAACACACCTGAATATTGCATGCATAATAAAAATTAAACACACCTGAATATTGCATGCAATTTATAAATTAAACAAACCTGAATATTGCATGCATGATAAAAATTAAACACACCTGAATATTGCATGCATGATAAAAAATTAAACACACCTTCTGAATATTGCATGCAATTTATAAATTAAACACACCTGAATATTGCATGCATGATAAAATTAAACACACCTGAATATTGCATGCATGATAAAAATTAAACACACCTGAATATTGCATGCAATTTATAAATTAAACACACCTGAATATTGAATGAATGATAAAAATTAAACACACCTGAATATTGCATGCATGATAAAAATTAAACACACCTTCTGAATATTGCATACATGACAAAAATGAAACACCTTATGAATATTAAAAAAATGATAAAAATTACACACACCTGAATATTGCATGCATGACAAAAATTAAATACACCTGAATATTGCATGCAATCTATAAATTAAACACACCTGAATATTGAATGCATGATAAAAATTAAACACACCTGAATATTGCATGCATGATAAAAATTAAACACACCTTCTGAATATTGCATGCATGATAACAATTAAACACACCTGAATATTGCATGCAATTTATAAATTAAACACACCTGAATATTGCATGCATGATAAAAATTAAACACACCTTCTGAATATTGAATGCATGATAAAAATTAAACACACCTGAATATTGCATGCATGATAAAAATTAAACACACCTGAGTATTGCATGCAATTATAAAAATTAAACACACCTTCTGAATATTGCTTGCATAATAAAACTTAAACACACCTTCTGAATATTGCATGCATGATAAAAATTAAACACACCTGAATATTGCATGCAATTTATAAATTAAACACACCTGAATATTGCATGCATAATAAAAATTAAACACACCTGAATATTGCATGCATGACAAAAATTAAACACACCTGAATATTGCATGCCATTTTAAAAATTAAACACACCTTCTGAATAATGCATGCATGATAAAAATTAAACATACCTGAATATTGCATGCATGATAAAAATTAAACACCTTTTGAATATTAAATAAAAGATAAAAAGAGTAAACAAAGACTTAAAACAAAATGTCAAGTTTCAAATACTTAAAAACTTAAATATTCGTAAAGACAAACAATCCACATGCGAAAAGGTTCCCTTTCAAAACAATATACTACAAGAAAGCCTTGCATGTACTGCATGAATATGTTTCTACTAGGGTTCAATTTTAGTGAGTTCTGTATTAAAATAAAGAGGCTTTTGAACATAACTTTTGAGGCCTTAGAATGCATTAAGACATGATGTTAAAGACTTAAACCGTTTTGAAGTAAGTGTGTGTGTGTGTGTGTGTGTGTGTGTGTGTGTGTGTTGTAAAAGCATTTACTATGTCTTTAAATTTATGTTTGGGTGGTAAAAGCATTTACCAGGTTTTCGATGATTAGAAAAAGAAACTTGAAAATACAATGATCTGCTGGTAAAGCATTTCTTATTTGTGATATTTATTTTATTTGCGACTAAGAGCAAAAACATATTTTTCAATAGAATATCTGCATTTAGAAAATTGAAGTGTTCTTATAAACATTTATTGGGAAAACACAGTAAATACCTCCAAATATTGTCAATGCCGAAGTAGGGATGCAGACTGTGTTAAGGGGGACGAGGGATACAGACTGTATACTATGTTACGGGGAACGAGAGATGCAAACTGAAATAAGGAGGACGAGGAATGCATACTGTGTTAAGGGGGACGAGGGATCCAGACTGTTTTAAGGGAGACGAGGGATCCAGACTGTGTTAAGGAGGACGATAAATACAGACTGTGTTAAAGGGGATGAGAGATACAAATTGTGTAAAGAGGGAGGAGGCGGGGCGGGGCGGGGGCGTGGAATACAGATTGTGTTAAAAGGATTATGGATACAGACTGTTATAAGGGGAAAAGGGCATACAGACTGTGTTGATGGGGACGGGGATACAGACAGTGTGAAGAGAGGCGAGGGATACAGACTATATGAAGGGGAACGAGGGGTACGGTCTTAAGGGGAACGATGGATAGAGAGTGCGTGATGGAAGACAGACAAAAGATGCGACTGTGTTAAGAGGGACGATGGGCACATTGTTAAGGGGAATGAGATATAGAGAGAGCGTTATGTGAGACAAGAGATGCAGACCGTGTTAAGAGGGACGATGGGCACATTGTTAAGGGAATGAGATATAGAGAGAGAGCGTGGTGTGAGACAAGAGATGCAGACTGTGTTAAGGGGGACTAGGGTCACAGTATTGAGGGGAACGAGAGATAGAGGTGTGTAATGGGAGACGAGGAATATAGACCATGGTAAAGGGAGACGAGAAAAACATGTCATTTTAAGAGGGACGATGTCATGTCTGTCTGTATTTATATTGTTTCTGCAACTGCTCCGATAACATGAATTACTAAAGCAGAATACTGATAGGTAAAGTCACAATATTGCCTCACATGGATGACGTTTGTAATGGCAGTAAAAACCGTATTGTTCATAAAAGAACTTCAGCTCATCTTTTATTTTTTTGTGATTGTCCAATTGCAATGTAATTGTGTTCAATGTTAAAAAAACTGTATGACATTTATAACCAGTTTCCTGTCTTTCGTTAATAATACAACTTCATGACAAATACGGCCATGTTCAAACTATACACAACCATTCAATGGATATGAAAATATAGTTTAAAGTCTATCTGTTAAACATGGACCATTATATTTCAGTTTATTATTTCCGAAGACGGGGCATGTGGGTTGAATTTTGAACACTCTCCATCAGACGGAATAGCTGTTGTTCAGCTCATCCAGCACTTATTACGCTATATGCAAGTATTAATTCTTTTCTCTCTAAATTTTTGACCACGTGACTGACTGGCTATAATCGTCAAGGACCATATACATTCTGTTAACTTCCACCTACGAGTTATAATAAAACAGTAGTGCTCTTAACGTCTAACCGGCTCAAGATATCAAAGTACGGCATGTGCTTGTTTTGTTTATGTTTGAGAGCTATTACAAGACAATTCACTTTATCAACATTTAAATTAACAATCGAACATTTTGAATGTTGGGTGTTCATCAAACCAAAGCCGTTTCCCAATGTTGTCACTATTCATGACTCTTCACATTTCGTCTGATAACGCCTCTGTAACATAATATTTGTCAGAAATCATGCATAAAAGAGATCTGTAAAACGGATAAACTTTGTTACTAGAATTCTAACTACACATTTGTTCTGAATGTCTCTTCAAAGAAATTAAAACTGCACATGTTTTAAAATATGCTAAAGCACAGAAAACTGAAAAAATTCCATACAAAATAAAGTTAGTGTTTTGCAGAAGTGCTATGTAATTATTATATAACTGAAAAAACCCATGAATTTTTTTTACGTAATAAGAAAATCCTCTTGTAATGTGCCAGCAATAAAATCCGACAACGTGAGAATTCCCCGGTCATATTCAATGATCTCTACGTAAATAAAGCGATTAAATGAAAATAGTTTTTGGTTCAAGCCTACCGTTGCGTACAATGTACTTATATGTATAATTCTACAAACAATTACGTTTGAAATTCAGGTAATTAAAAACAATCAGCGACCATTCTTCAATGGACTGGTTCCGTTGCTTAAAAAAATAATGTGTTATACGAAGCCCAAAATCTTCATATGAATGGTCAATTATGTATTTATATTATGTCTTATAATACATTTGAGTTTGGAAATACTAGAAAGGTTTCTTGAAATTGTTTCTAAGTTTAACCTTTGTGCAGTGCCTTCAATTATTTATCAAGCAAATATCCCTAGAAATCATCAACAAATTGATAACCAAAGGAGAATTCACTTTGGATAAGATGCTTCAAGACCTACTCTATATATGGTTGTAAGTGACTGCTCACATTTGGTCTTATGTACCAGTCAATCATTTGGATCAACTCGTACCGTCTTCGACATAGATGGGCGATCATTTCCTGATATGTAAATAGTTTTCTAGTTTTATTATTTCATTGGTACACATTCTTCTTTGATGCGTTTAATTAATAGACAGATGAATACTCGTGATCCTAACGGATTGAATGATAACGGTGCTCAAATACCATAAGGTGAAATGTTAACAACGACAGCTACGCAAAAATGGGCGCTATTAGAAATGTTTCAAAATTGGAATGAAAAACGCTTCAGTGTAACTTGTAGTATATAAGCTATATTATTCTGAACACATTTAGCAGTAAATAAAAGGATTTTCCTCACGTATCTTAGATGATGGAGGACTCTATTGTGACCTTTCTATTGTATTGTTCATACTCTGTACGTGTCTGTGTCTGTGTATGTGTGTTTGTATGTATGTGTGCAAAAGATCATTTGATCGCCATGTACAACATAAAAACACAAATGACATGGTAAATATTTTGACTCTGAAATATTACATGTTTAATGTGCCTTACTTGGTGGGAGGATAAAGACTCTCTCTGATTTGTTTCATTGATTATCTATTACTTTGCCCAATCATGTCAGGCAAACATATGAAGTATTTATATTAAAAAAATTGCAGCTTAAAGACCGTAGAGGATGTCTTCTGAACAGTATCTGTTACAAGCAATAATTTCATTACAATATTGGCTGTCCCGTGGCATGAATAATTCTATCAGAAAAAACGCATATGACTCTTATCAATTTGTCAGTTTTTTGTTGTCATTGTTGTTAGTGTTTTTGGTTTTGTCTAGTTAGAAAAACAGCGACATTCTTGAAATAAAAATAAGAAATATGTTGTTCTTAAATTTTACGTAAAGTAGAGAACCGCGACACGATTGTAACGATATGTTATTAGATGAAATTATTTTTTCAAAGAAAAGGAAACGTTTTAGAATATTACCTATTACTTGATTCCACTAGATAAACACAATGTTACAACAGAATGCACAAGCAACTATTCAAACACACCGGGAAAGATATTTTGAACATTGGCAACGAAACAAAATGGCGAAATCGCGACCCACAAAAAGTCTATGTAATTGATTTATGTTTGATAAAGATAATAAGGCTGCTTGATTAGAACACATAATGTATTCCTCATTCATATGGTGACCTTTACTGTCCTCAAATCAGTCCTTTGTTTGATTGTAAATAGGACTCACCGTTTAGCAACTACGGTATTAAAATGACCTTTATGCCTATAATCTCTTTCTTATAAAAACTTTTCGGGTTTTTTGTGTCTCGCCTGCATGTTCGATATAAAGAGATTAACCATTTCAACACAATCTTAACAGTCTTCGGTGATAGATGACCCATGTTTATTTTTTTAAAAAAATATTTCATAATAACAGTAATTGTACAGTGATTTTGTTGCCATGAATATGAAACGATGTTTGCATTTCACATGAAATGTCACTTGTAGTTGGTTCATTTGCTTGTCAATTTTAAGCAACAAGAAAGACAAACTCGTTTAAATGACGGATACTGTGATATTCTCAGCGTATTTGCAGCTAATCAATATACATCGTGTATCATCCTAGTTACGAAGATTGAGCCACTAACGTAACGCGTAATCCCTAAATCCACAATCTATGTTCCAAAGTATAAATGTATACATTTGGTTGTAAATTGATTTTGGGGTTATCTTAACGAAAAGATATTATTTCATTATTTTAACAAATCATTTTGAAGCCCTTGGAAGAAAATACTTTGATTCATTTCGTTCCAGGCACAACATTTTTATTCGTTATTTTGCTTAACATATTTATATTTAGTCTTTAAAACTTATCCGTTACAATATTGCTGAGCTGAATGTTAATTATTAGATAGAAATTTCCTTGATGCACTTTTTTCTTTTTGAGGAGCATGAAAGAATTACTTTTCATTGTGTTTCGTTTTATGCGTGCATTTTGTCATTTTAGGAGCAATAAATTTTCTTCTGAGTAGTTCAAGAACAGACAGAAGATCAGCCATCAGGAATTAAACTACTCCATCATATGTCGTTCATTTTATTTTCTTTTGGTAATCTGGCATAAAATATTCATTCTAAATATTGAAACCCATCGTAAAACACTTTGCTTCAAATTTGCAGTCTTAGTATGAATGTTGGCTATAAACTTTACTTGACAAGCTGCTTCTCTGTGAACAGAGATTGTATATGCGTATCGGAAAGGAGACTGTACATGCGTATCAGAAAGGAGACTGTACGTGACCATCGGAAAGGAGACTGTAAAACACTTTGCTTCAAATTTGCAGTTTTAGTATGAATGCTGGCTATAAACTTTACTTGACAAGCTGCTTCTCTGTGAATAGAGACTGTATGTGCGTATCGGAAAGGAGACTGTACATGCATATCGGAAAGGAGACTGTACATGACCATCGGAACGGAGACTGTACATGCATATAAGAAAGGATACTGTACATGCGCATCGGAAAAGATATTGTACATGCGTATCGGAAAGGAGACTACATGTGTATCGGGAAGGAGACGGTCGGTATATGCTTATCGGAACGGAGACTGCATGCGTATCGGAAAAGATATTATACATGCGTATTAGAAAAGAGACTGTACGTGCGTATCTGAATGGATACTGTACATGAGTGTCGGAACGGAGACTGTATATGAATATCGGAACGGAGACTGTACAATCATATCGGAAAGGAGACTGTACAAGTGTATCGGAGCGGAAACTATATGCGTATCAGGACGGAGACTATACGTGCGTATAGGAAAAGAAACTATATGTGAGTATAGGAACAGAAACTGTACGTGTATATCGGAAAGGAGACTGTACATGCGTATCGGAACGAAGACTCTCCATGCATATCGGAACGGAGACTTTACTTGCATATCGGAAAAGGAGACATTACATGTGTATCGGAGTGGACGCTGTACATGCGTATCGGGACGGATACTATACCTGCGTATAGGAACAGAAACTGTATGTACATGTCGGAAAGGAGGCTGTATCTGCGTATCTGAATGGACAGATTGCTATGCTACTATAAAAACATATTCAACCGCCAAGGGTTGTCTAAATCTAACTGTGGCTGCAGTTGAATGAAGCGGATCCAATCAGATTGCTCTTTCTTTTTGCCCTCGATAAAGGTTGGTAATAAACAGTGCAGCCTCTGTAGACCAAACTTCACATGTAATCTTATAGTTGAAACAATTCAAACACTAACTTTTATTTCGAATAAAACCACGTGGAAATCATGAAAGTAGTCAGATCATTTGTCATTTGGAACAAAATGGAATGAGACCCCATTTCGTTCATTTCTTTTCAATGGTTTGACCACAAATACCCTTAAACTTTTGTCTCTAAAATTAGACAACTTACAGAAAATGCCTTCTCAAGAACCTACAAGACAGTAAATTATCGACTATTAAATCCTATTTAGTTCAGATCCTAAAAATTATGGTACCATTTGCGAGCTTGTTGGTCAGGTTACACGTCTTGTACTCAAAAAGCCCTCAAAAGCTAGCGACCTGTTACTTAGTATGACCAGAACACGTGAATCGCCTAGATAAAACGCCACTAAAGGCCACGTTAGTTAACAAATTAAAATTTGCTATTTGTGTTCCATCCCTAAACTGAAAATTAATGTACCAGGTAATTTGAAAATTTGTAGTTTTAGTCATATGGGTTAAATTGAAAGACTTTGGAGTGATTTTCAAGATTTAACTGCGAACACAAAACAAAGGATGGGCAATTGCAGGTACCGGACATTAAACAAATAAAAGTAAAAAATTTAGACTAAAACAATTGAGTATACAAAGCCCTGTGATGCATGGCAAGGACATTATACAACCATAGAAACTCTGATCAGTAGGAACTTATATGCTTTGTCAGAACGATTAGTAACATTGAGATAAAATGAGAAGGATATCCCCTATATTGATACAGTTTGAGATATAATGAGACGGATATCCCATATATGGATACAGTTTGAGATATAATGAGAAGGATATCCCCTATATTGATACAGTTTGAGATAAAATGAGGCGGGTTTCCATTATATGGATACGGTTTGAGATATAATGCGACGGATATCCCTTATATGGATACAATTTGGGATAGAATAGGAAGGATATCCCGTATCCGACGGAAGTTTCTGTATATTTTGATTTTAACCTATAAATTATGTTACAATTCAAACTACCTTATCTTCTATTTCCAACACAACCACTGCAAAATATATTGATGTGTTTGTGAATATTGAGTTTGAGGTTTGATTTGGTTTTATTTTGTATGTTTTATTCCCACCCACCCCACATTGTGCAGAATGTGATAGACATTACATGATCGCCAGTATATATGGCACAGGTAAAACACAGGAAAAAAACATGGAAGAACTTTTTTGTTATTTGATGTAAGAAAAGCGCGCATGTGTGTGTATGTGTGTGTGTGCTTATGCGCGCGCGCATGTGTGTTACAAGTATGTGAAAGATGTTTTAGTCATACATTTTGAAATTCAGCTTAGTGTTTATTCTTTGAAGACAAATTGTTATGTCAACATGCTATCCAATGTAAGTTATTCTATAAACATGTTTACCTATGTAAGTTTTTTTTATTCTACACGAGTACCTATGTAAGTTGTTCTATCTACACGTTGACTAAACAAGTTGTTCTATCAACATGTTTACCTATGTAAGTTATTCTATCTACATGTTTACCTATGCAAGTTGTTCTATCTACACGTTTAGCTATGTATGTTATTCTATCAACATTTTTACTTAAGTAAGTTGGTATACTATATAAGTTGTTTATATGTTTACCTATGTAAGTTGTTCTTTTACTATGTGTTATCTATGTAAATTGTTCTATCTATATGTTTACCTATGTAAATTGTTCTGTCTACATGTTTACCTAAGTAATTTGTTCATCAACATATTTACCTTTGTTGTAATTTATTCTATCCACACGTTTACCCATGTACGTATAAGATACATAGTAAGCGTGCAGAACAGCTTATTTTTTACGTAGTCTTCGTTACAAATTTGTAACGTAGCTGTACGTGACAAGTTTTGCACTATTAATTTCAGCGAAAGGCTTCATCACGTGCAAAGACACGTGATTACGTTGCCTGGGTTAGAAAATCCGGTCGTGTTTCATTCAACATAAGATTACTACGTGACCTGTGGAAAGTACTCTGAATAACTTGATGGAACTCAAGGAGACTTTAAGCATGCCATTCTCATAATTTTTTCTGTTCCCAGGGAGGAGGTAAGACAGAGGAGACTGGCTCGGATGAGATCTATATGCGAGCTACCCTACCCCCGCAGACTGCAGTGGAAGTTTTTCCAGGAGGTGCTACAAGAGATTGAAGTTGCGGCTACGAGCTTTGATAGGTTCATTTTCAGAATCAGTATACAGTATCCATTTACTTTATCTTCGTCTTACTTAACGGAGAACGTCATCCATTGGGACACTATAACTACAATGAGTGTTGTTATGATAGTTGTCATTGTCGTCGTTATGATAGTCATCAACATTATCATAATTACTACTCCACGCTTGCTTGAATTATTATAATCATCGCAAACCAGATACCATTGTCATTGTCCTTTTAATATCCATCACCAACAAAATTTATATAGTCATTTCAGATTATTTTATATATTCTCTTTGTTTTTCATTTCTGATTTTGCAATCAGTGTAAAAATATTTTTGTGACTGCCATCATTGTCACGAACATAATTTCTCTTTTAACAGTTTTGTTATGTGGGACACAGCTTTATCGTCAGTGTAATATAATAAAATGTTTATTTGGCACCAAAATAATATAGTTAGCACAGAACTCGTTTTAGTTCTTAGAACAAAAAATGCTTGAATAAGCCTCCAAATAAAAAATCAACCATAAACAAATCTGATTAAAATCAGATTTCCACTGTTATACATAAAGATTTGACGGCAACCGCTTAGGGGTCATGATCTATGAACCTATGTTATTACCATTGTCACTAATTTTATCAGCCAATCAGATGAAGTCTTATATCTTGGAAATGAGCAGTGAGGATGAAGAGTATAAATGTATATCGAACGATTTAATTCCTTTTCAAATTTTTTTAAAGTTGCATTTCCATTGGCTAATTAAAAAGTAACCAGAACATGACCCCTAAGCAGTCATCGGCAGATCTTCTCGTATGACAGCGGAGAGATCTGATTTTAATCAGATTGTTCAAAAACCCGCGTTTAAAACAAATTTTTAAAATGATCTTTTGGTTTATTTATCAAAATCTGTGAAATAGTCCATCTTTTTAACTTCTGAAGTGAAAACAAGGAAAAGATCAGATCCCTAATGTTTACATTCGCAATCTGGAGTTCTCAACTTATCAGACGACATGACTTCCTATCGATGAGGTCAGTTTTCGTAGAGCAACTAAAATAGTTGTATCTTAACAAAAAGTTCGTGTAATTTAAGAAAATCATTGAGTGTCTCCTTACATTACCAACCGATCTTCTCCAGCCTTCTTTTAGTTCCTTCACTTAAAACAAATGAAAGTAAACAAAACCACTTGCTATATAGGAATTGTAACACATTGTAACAGTAAATGAATGTAAAATCGTTATATGAATATTCAAATAGAAAACGAATACTGTGACAATATAAATACATGCCACAAGATATCGACATACATGTATCATTCAAATAATTTTTTTTCTTCTGTAGGCTCATCGACGACTTGGATTTTTACATTCTAAAATTCGACCATTTTGGCCGAGAGTTTCCGAAGTCACAGAATATGAGTCCGGATTCCTTTATACAACTGGCATTGCAGCTTACTTATTACAAGTAAGTTTCCATCGTGATAGCAATTTGAGTAGACCAGTCTAAAAATTCTCTAAGTAGACCAGTCTGTATATTCTCCTAGTAGACCAGTCCGTATATTCTATTAGAAGATATGCGAGTTACGTCCATTTCCAATAGGTAACATGACATTCGAAATGAAAGAAAGCATTTGACTGGAGTATTCATTCTCATGCGTGAGAAAAACAAAACATTTATAATATATACAAGTCGTTCTCATTACAAAGTAGGCAGAGCATTTTATAAATCTAATTTATTTCAGGATTTAATTGCTAAAATAGCTTCAAAGATAGACATTTGGTTACGAATGACCTCTGCAGTTTAGAATGTTTAGTAAGTGCAGTAAATATTATAAATATATGGAAGTAAGTTGGTGTGAACGAAAATAAGCTTAACAGCAGAGGCTAGTACGAATATTCTCAGAAAAATAGGAGATACGGAAAAAATTCAAAGCATCAAGTACCCAAGAGAAACAATACAAGATAAAGAAGGAAGAAGAAATGTATCTTTTGAACAGTAGGTAAATAAATCACGCTTTGCATTCATAAAGTGTTTAAATAAAGACTCTTCCTCTACAGTCTGTGTAGATATTGGCAGCAATTGTATGAAAATATTATGTGTGCTACCGTCGTTAAATTATTGTTGCAGATTTTATAAGTTGAAGCATGGGAGAAAAGTTACATTCTGTTTAGAAAGACAAAGTCCTTAACTTAAGTATATTATGACACCAAGATACGGATTTTATATATGACTTGTATATGCTGAAAACGTCAAACGTGATTGATAAACATGATTGATATATATTGAAAACGTCAAACGGGATTGATATACGTGATTGATATATGTTGCAAACGTCAAACGTGATTGATAAATGTTGAAGACGTCAAACATGATTGATATATGTTGAACATGTAAAATTATCTTTCCCAGGATACACGGTCGTTTTGTGTCTACTTACGAGAGCGCTTCCACTAGACGGTTTCGTCTTGGACGGGTAGACAACATTCGGGCAAATTCTATTCCTGCTCTAGAGTGGGTTAAAGCAATGGTTGGACAAACGACAACTACGGTAAGCCGCTACCGTTTTTTTATTTTTATATAAAACATTTGATTTTAGTGCATTTCATGTAAGAACAAATGAAAGTATGGCTTGTTTCCACTATAATATAAGACAAGCCCATCACTTCAATTATCGAGTCTACCAACTTTTGTGGTCAATATTGGACTAGGAGCGGTGTTGGTTTAGGTTCTGGCAGTGTCTGTTAGCATTATAGCTGGTAATGGTGGTGATATAGTGAACTTACTGTGACGAATATGACATTAGAAGTGACGATGACGCTATGGTTAGCGATTGGTGGTGTCGCTGCTGTCGGCAGTGCTTGTGGTTGTAGTGTTAGGGCTGTTCATTGTTTCGATGTTAGTGATTGTGGTGGATGTGCCGATTGTCACGCTGGTTGAGAATGTAGCGTTGGTGCTCGTGATCATTGGTGATATGGTGTTGTGGTGTTGTTATCGTAAAGGTTCTGGGGTTGTGGTAAGAAGGGTCGTTATCATTGTGCTGTGGAGGTATTGTTGGTGTGTCTGCTATTGATATTACTGGGCATGGTATTAATGCTGGTGGAGATGCTTGTGTATGGGTTTGTGCTGCAGGTCATATAGTGGTGAAAATAGTGATATAGTATTAGCAATACTTGTAACGATTGCGGTGAATGGAAGAACAGTAATGATTAGGATGAAAAAACAAACTGAATACGTCACGCAGATATGTATTTAAACATGAAGTTTATACATTTTGAATAACAAACTGAATAATGGACCAATATATTGATAT
The DNA here is from genome assembly GCA_016746295.1 of Potamilus streckersoni. Lineage (NCBI taxonomy): Eukaryota > Metazoa > Mollusca > Bivalvia > Unionida > Unionidae > Potamilus > Potamilus streckersoni. The sequence continues at coordinate 2,867,878 of JAEAOA010002350.1, read as the reverse complement.
TTTCTTCAGGAGATATTCAGATTTTGCTGACTGCATCCATGCTGCAAATGAAGCTTTAAAAAACAAGAACATTTACTAGTGATATATTTCGAGGAAAACCTTCTCTGACATGAATTACATTCCTTCTCTTTTTAGCTCGGAAAATTAGATTTGTCTAAAGATAATATAGTGTTTTCCAATGATCCAAGGGTCCATTATATTACCAAGACGAGATACTAATTCATTCTCCAAAAATCGAGGGTGGCAATGCAATTCCAAATTCAGTCGATATCAGTACAATTGCCATTTTTCAGTCCTATCGAATCTCAGTTTATAATCTGACTAAGCGTTTCTTATAGCCAATGCAATAGACTTTACCGTACACTACACATTTGGAAACGTGATTGTCTTGCTAACCTCGTATTGTGCACAATGATGCATTCCCCCCCCCCTGAAATCAGATATTCATAATGCACAGTCGAAAAAGGATTTAGTTCTTAGAAATATTGCTCCATTCAGTCCTTAGTATTGGAAATTTCCTTCGTTACAGCAAAGAAAGTACTATGAAAACTCTAACGTAATGTTATTTTTTCTTCGAAACCAGTAAGTTTAAAACTTCAAGAAAGTATATTCGCAAAAACAAGTCTTTAATGCTTAAAGAATTTAAGGATTAGGTATTTGCGAATTACAGAGAAGCGAGTCTCAGACGTCCAATATAAGTTTCAGGCATCCACGTTATAGAAATTGTTATGGATATGATGGATAAAGTCATACACCAATTTGTATTACAAAAAAGAAATATACTCTTTTTGTCAATTTTAAATTTATTTTTTTTTTAAGAATATAGTATTGCACCACTTTGGTACTCTGCTGATAAAGTACCTTTTACCCACATTATATGTTGTATAAAAATATCATAACAAGTAAAATGTTGACCTTGTCTCGCACTATTTATCAAATAATGCAACTCAAACTAGATAAAGCTCTGACAACAACTGTACATATTATTATCGTCAAAGATCAGTGTCTCTATCTTTATCATATCAGTTTTCTATTATAACACTATCTCTACTTGTGTAGTCTTAAAAATCTCTTTATTTATTTATTTATTTATTTATTTATTTATTTATTTATTTAATTATTTTGGTTTTTTGATTAAATTTTGTTTACTTTTATGCATTAGCCATATATTTCGATATATTTACTAACATAAGTCTTCTGGTCATTTAACAGTTTTGAATACATCGAATTGTGCTTCTTTCCTTTGCATGTCATTTATTAAAGCAATTGGTTCTATTTGATACAAGATATAACTAATTTATAATCTTTTTAGATTCCTCTTTATGCAATGAAGGTTTAGCAGCTGCAAAAACAAAAACTTCTTTTCAAACATAGCATAGAAACTTTGTTTCATGATCGGTATTTGACTCTTTTAAGGAACTTTGACAATAATAAAATAAATTATTAATGTTCAAACGTTACAAGCATTCAGCATTTAATAAAACCTAATGAAAGTAAAGCATTCTATCTCATTCCCATTTGTGCGTAATGGACGTAGTGTTTCTGAACGGCCAATAACATGGGGAACTACGATAATGACTGAATCTCTTCGTCTCAATCTCAGTGATCCTTGGACCTCTGTAACGAGCAATGAAACTACATAGAAAATACATTTTATTGAGCAAAGGATTTCACAATTGATAACGATCGAGAAAACTACCTTAATTTAATATACGCACATTTTAGCGGTCCCTTGAGCCCATAGCTCATCTCTGTTAGACAAAGTTATCAATGGCAACTCGATTACGGCAAGATAGATTGCGGCTGACCAGGAAAACGATTCGTGTTTTTAGAACGCTCCAATAGTGAATAGATGTTTGATCATGCAGATGCAATGCTCGATAAACAAGCTAATGAAACTGCCTACGGGTATCATTTCTAAGATCCCAATTTATCGGGTTTACCGAAAACCGTTGGAATGCCAATCTACTAGGCACGGAAGCTGATTATAGAGGGGACAGAAAAGGGGATTTTCGTCAATTGATATAAAAAGTTACATTCATCATTAATATTTATATTCCTGATTTTAGGACCCTCCTATCCTTTCTTCTTCTTCTTCTTCTTCTTCTTCTTCTTCTTCTTCTTCTTCTTCTTCTTCTTCTTCTTCTTCTTCTTCTTCTCTCTCTCTCTCTCTCTCTCTCTCTCTCTCTCTCTCTCTCTCTCTCTCTCTCTCTCTCTCTCTCTCTCTCTCTCTCTCTCTCTCTCTCTCTCTCTCTCACTTAAATACATATTATCTGGAATACATATACTTTGATGGTAACTGATAATGAACAACACATATATTTTATCAAATGATGGTAAATATAAAAAGAAAAGGTTAGGATAATAAATTGTTAAAACGAGGCAATATTAGAAAATATCTAAACATTTTGTTATGCTTCATTCCTGAATTCGAATGCTCTTTTGATCATGATTTGGTAAAGTACATTGCATTCGTTGATTCTTATTATGCTCTTCGTTTTGATGAGATAATTGATCAAACAAACACCATATTTTAGTATATATTCCAGTATCCGGTCTAAGATGTCTTTCATTTTCGAAGCGCATGCTTTATGTACTTGAAAATTAGCTTCGACGTAGATCAGAACAATGTGACTGTCCGTACGATCAACACTTAGTTCGGAAGACCGCTTCGTCCTTGTCTGATTTTATAAAACGTTCGCTAATTTGACACAAAATAGACGTACAAAAGACTCATTTTAAGTAAAACCGTGCTTAGTTGTATTTTTTTTATCTTTATCTTGCTTTATAACTTATTGTTTTGGATAGACTTTCCAAGACTTTTGACTCTTCTGATAATGCTAAATCACTGACTTGTTTGGGGTCTAACCAAATTATACGGGGAAGGGATGCGCTTGATGTTTTTCATGGCGGGACATAATTTGCTCACTTACGTTAAGATAATTTAAACGTTTAAAGATAATTATTCACGTCACCTGTGTACTACGCTGAACCGCTTTTGGACAGGACAGGGACGTTGGTCAGTAAACCTTGTCCGATAGGACCAGGTCACTGACTCATCCTGTTGATGTGGAGCTCTACAGACCATGTCACACATTGTGAACAACTGTCCACTGACAAAGTTCCCCGGTGGACTGCACGCTTTGCACGTTGCTGATGATGACGCTATTAAATGGCTGAGCACGCAATGCACACGATAATGATAATATTTACAACAAAAGTAATCTATTATTATGAATACCACTGGTTCTATCGACTTATGAATCAACAAAAGAGTGTTTGATTCAAGCTATTCGAGGGTGAGACTTATTTTCCTAATAAAGCACAGACCCCCAAACCTCTCTCCGAAAAATTTAAATGGTCGGTCATGTAGAAAGCAATGTCATCAGTGAAAAGTTGCTAAAAGTTCTAATCTCGATGCAAAAGAATTGACTTTCATGTTGTGTACCACACACTTTTCTGTTCATTTTATTTCTAATTGATCAGGTTGCAGACCTCTTAATAAAATACCCAAAATGGTATATTTATTACATAAGAAATATTTTATATTATGGCTGTGTTCAATGCTATGAAATTGCAGATTGTGTATGTACGGTCTGGTCTTTGAAAACATAGATTAATATTGTCGAGATTTTTTGTGAAAATTGTGAAAAGTGTATCAAATTAGATAAAACCAAAATTATAGTATTCAGAAATGGTGGGTTTGTTAGGAATAAGGGGAAGTTGTATTATACGGTTAAACAGGCATATTCCCTATGTAGTTCTAAATTACATGGTGATTATATATGAACAATGGCAAATGAAGAACTTGCAATTTTAGCCAACAACATTCTACATACATTAATTACTGTTCAAAAAAAAGATTAGGATTTTGCCACAGAAATTATTGAAACCATTCCTTTTTATAATAAGACCATATTAAACTTGGTGGTATTCATGTGCAATTTAAAATGCACAGGACAGGTTTTGTACTAGATTTCTGAACGTTTCAATACCAACATAGTCCCTCTAACCACGAGGATAAATGTGAAAGATTGAGACAATTGCAAATGTTTTAGCCACTGTATTACGTTGTTCAGAATGGATGAGAGTCGGTATTCAAAGCACTATTATATTATGCTGAAAAAACCTAAAGGAGTCAGGTAAAGTCACACGACTTAACGAAAGATAAAGTCATATTATTCAGAAATGGATTCGGCTATATTTTGTATACACAGTGTGAAAAAAGATGAAAACGTACTTTGACTCAGTTCCATGTAATATCTTCAAGATATATTGATTCTGGATTGATGTTAGGCTGTAAACAAATGACAAACTATTTCATTATAGTAAATTGATGATACCTTTCCTGCTCAATTTTATCTAAGCATTGATTGACATACCCATGTAATAAATGTATTAACCAGACTCCCATGTTTCGCCGTAATTTATCCATAAAGAAAGGGAAATAATGGCATCCCTCCTCATCCTAAATGTTATGTAGTAGAAAACTATCATTTCTTTTAGAATGCCCATTTTTATGTGAATCAAAGAAGCAAATTTATACCAAGGGGTTTTAGTACACCAACCTAAAACACCAACCCCCAGTCTAAAAATCAATCTATATAATCTCACACAATACGTCTTTTCAGCATTCCATACAGCGGAACAAATGGATATGTAACTAGATTAATAATATTACTCGGCAATATGTTTTCAGACCATGATTCTTCAAGTAATATTCAGTGAGACAGCTGTACAATATTATTCTTGCATCATTATACTGCATACTGCTATTATATTGTCCTTACTGGGTTTTATGTTATTATTTTAAATTTCAGCCACTGTAATTGAAATGTGGCTCTTTACAACATTGAAACAATGTTGTGTAATTGTAGTACCAATAACAAATCATAGCAATGGTCATTATTTAACTGTTGGTGCTGGATTCCCCTTATTCATTCAAACTCGTAATAGTCCAGGTTTTCTCTCGGCTTTTGTGTTTATCGTTTATTTTGTGGAGATAAGATGTTTTATCTCGTGAGGCAAAGCCTGATTATCTTAGATCGAAGCGTTGGAAATCAATTTTGTAACTGTGCCGTTACCAAAGAGGGAGAAATAGAGAAATAACCACGTTCGATATTTTAAACGTGTCTGCTGATGTACAGATGAAACTACATGTTGGTTATAATTAGTGCCCTTTATTAAATAAAATTAAAATATTAAAATTGTTCTTTATTCTTTTTTTACAAATACAGAAATATAATCTTATAATGCATGTTTATAGGACAATGTGGGATCTGCACACATACGAATTTCTTTACATAATGTTTTGGATTTGTTAGCAGTAAATGTCAGCAAAACCGATACACAACCATTATGGTGATTCTTGGTTGATTAAAGTTATTACTTTTAGCTCATATTACTAACGATATTGCATACAGTACGTGGGTAAAACATTAAATATACAATAAATGCGTCATAATTTTGTTGGGAAAAAAATATGATATAAACGTATCATCGTTTTCTTGGGGTCATCATTTTATTGGGAAAAAAAGTATGATATAAACGTATCATCGTTTTCTTGGGAAAAAGTGACAAACGGATCATATTTTTTATTGGTTAAACGTGACACAGACAAATTATCTTTCTCTTGGTAAAATAGGACACCATCATTTTCTTCTTAAAATTATGAAATATACAATAAACGCGTGCTCTTTTTCGTGATGAAACATAATAACTGCAATAATTCGTCATCATTTTTATAGTAGTAAAAGAATACTGCAAAATTCAAATCAGTTATGCATGGTAAAATACGACCTATGCAATAAATAATCATCTTCTCTTTCAGGACGAAGCAAAACTTCAGTTATTGCAGAAGGCGATGGACTGGCAAACCAAATTTATGACTGAGGTGAGATAAAGTTTTTCTTTTCTAACATTCTGTGTTGAGATACAGTGTTTATAACATCCTGAGGTGAGGTATGCCACTTACTATGAATAAGTTTTTGCTTCGCCTCCTTTTCGTCCATTTCCGTTGGCTATAATTTTTATTTGAAACAAATAGGACTGGCATTAAAAGAACACATTTATTTTAGCTGTGACTTTTAATCACATCAGCATACTACGTTTCAGTTCCCATATGATCATTGCACCGAAGTCACGTGTCACTGGTTATAGGCACACTCTTTTAGCCAGCTTTTATTTGCCCCATGAATGATGTTTTATACTAATGATATGCCGACCTGATCTTGAAGAATTTTAACCATTCAAAATGTCAATTTATGATACCAAATATTTCATGTTCTCTCCGAAGGCCATATTGGGTAAGGGGATAGATTGTCATCTACTGGGACTGAGGGAACTAGCGGCTGAGCTGGGGATACCGACACCAGACATATTCACAGACGAGGCTTACAAGATTTCCAACCATTTTTCCTTGTCTACCAGTCAGGTAAAGGACAGACATCCTGTCATGTTATAGACAGTAATAGTCCAAACAGTTGTTTTTTTATTTTGCATATCCTGCCTACACATCATACCTCTAATACATGCCGATAGCTGCCATTCGGACTACCTCTGCTATTTACGAACCAAGTATTGACATATTTAATGTAAAGTCGATCCAATCGCATAAACAGCCAAAATGGTCCGAACAGATTTTCGGACAAATAAAATTTATACTTTTTCGATAAATTACTGTGGCAAGGAGGCATATTTTTGAAGAGCAGAAATAGCCAGGGTTGTACATAATGATCCTTACAATAATGTATTCATTCAAAACTTAATGTGTTTATAGAAGTGGCTGACGGGGATAGAAGGATTGGAATACCAATGTCCTGTATCGTTTGGCCCGTATTGTGTGATTCTCTTTATGTTTTATTCTTGAACCATTAATACATGTAACTGTCGTGTCTTTTGTCTAGATTTATGCTTCCCATTGGTTTTTTCTTTTCTATTTCTTGCTTATAATGGTTAACTGATATCCAATTACAACTATAAAAAGTATACAAAAAGGAAAAACATAATTTTTAATGAGAAATGGCCAATTAACTTTGTCAATAATACTCCCAAAGAAAATAAGGATAATAACTCTTTCTGACAGGTATTGTTTGTCTAAACAAGTTCGCTCCCATGCATTGCAATACGTTCTATGTAACAAAGAAACCAATTGACCTGTTGTTTCAAATAAACATACATCCATGTTGATATCCGGGATGATTTTAAAACGAATATTTATTTTATGAATAATTTTATTCTTATGGAATATACTGAAGTAAAAAATATTTAGTTTGAAAAATGTCAAAGCATCTTTTTTTGCAGTTATTAATATACTGTAGTATTTATTTCGAGAGAAGCTGACAAAGTAATATACTACCACGTACGGTAGACGCTTTCCGTTTCTCTTTGGTGTTAGATATGTAAGTGTGATGCATATTCGTATCAGGGAGGGAAGAAACATTCTTATCATTGGGAGTTACTGTTTCGTCTTCTGCAGAACAGTTCCTGCAACACTATAATTCTTTAAACTGATCACTAAAAGAGTTCCATCAATAATAACATAGATTCAAAAATTAACTAGTGCGTGCTACATAATAACTCTAAGAAAATAAAAATAAAATTCAAATACTTAAAATTAAAAGAATAAACGCCAAGAAATAAATCTACAATACGCGTGCTAATTGTACTGCATTTTAAATCATTCCAGGTTCCCACAGAAACCACTTCATTCCTCTGTGGGTATGGCCCCGTCGTTCCAGATGGATACGGTGTTTGCTATAACCCACAGCCAGACAAAATTGTCGTCTGCGTCTCTTCATTTAAGTCATGTCCGGAAACGTCTTCAGATTTCTTCGCTGCCACCATAGAGAGCAGCTTCCTCCAAATGTACGAACTTTGTTTAAGAGTCAATGCTCAAAGGTCACAGCAAGAGATCCCCAAAATACGGAATTTTGGAAACGTGAATAGCATGGGATATACCGAGATTAAATCAAGTCCGAGGAAAACTAGACTCATTCGACAAAAGAACACAGACTTAATTTCTTCTCGTGATGGTGATGTAAAAGAGAATGGAAAATAGGAGATGTTTTCATACAAGTGAAACATCTATAAGCTCGGAGACATTATCGATTTAGAGTTACTGCAAGCGCATCTGGCCAAATATTCCAATGGAGTTTCTACGTATAGTCTTTCTCACATATCAGCAAAAGCAATCTACAATATTGAATTAATATTCAAGGGTCCATTGAGGTTCAATATTTTAGATCTAATTAAGCGGAAAATGTTCAAATGTTATATGAACGCATTGTTTTTGAAATTTACAAAAACAAGAAAAGGAAGCTCTCAAATAAGGTGAAATTAAATATATTATAAGTAATTCGTGATCAAATACAAGTTTTGTATACAGTTATAGATATTGAAACCAGGTTTTGTTTGCAGTTGTTGTGAAAATAACTATGCATTAAAGAGACAAACCTAGGCACCTTCCTGATAAAGAATCGAGCCTACCAAATGTTTCATTCGGTTTCATGATATGGATAAAGCTCGAGAAAATGTTTGTACGAATGCACTTTTGGCCAGTTGTTTGTTTCGATCAGAATATCGTTTGGCCATTTTCGTCAGGTTGGGAAAAAACATTGTAAAGTTGAAAGAATACGCATCAAATTTGATGGGTGTGGCACATATGTTACAAAAGAAAAGGCCGACGATAAATAAATTGTGACCTTGTCTCTTTCCATCGCCATAGTATGGGATATGAACAAAAGTAGTTTAGAAACTAGTTCTCCATGGCGGTAATGCCATTCCAGATTTCTTTCTATCCTTTTCAGAAAAAGTGGAAACTATACCAATTGTAGTTTATTTATAAAGATTTCAAATTAAAACAACTATATTTTCCAAACGGGGAATCATAGGTTTTTAACTGACCTAATGGCTAACAAATTTGTCAACGAAACTATATAATCGTTTTATTGTTATGACAATTTTGTGCCACTTTCGACAAGCTACTCTGTCGATAACTTTCTACCAAATGTTACTTAGTACTTACTGCATAAATGGTCCGACAGAAACAGATTGTCACCATAATCCAGTCAAGTTTATATTATCAAGCTCATCTGAAAGAGTATAGATTGTTATAATGGACCCCAGATTTATACGCCCCTTTTCTACCTTATATTGATAATTTACTGAGGGTACCATTGTATTCGTGATCAATATTTTTTATTATTTGGTATATCAAATGTTCACAAAATACGTGTTAATAAATTGCACTATATGCATTGATATTGTTAATTAATATTGCGGCAATGAACATTCTACAACAGGAAGAGTATTGAATAAAATTGATATCCACACCCCAGTTTATGAACTATCTAAAATGAGTCTAAGATAAGACACTACGTACCAGATTTTTAACTATTCAAAATCAGTCAGAAATAAGAAGCACAATACCAGTTAGTCTACAATAATACATACATAAAACAAACTCCAGTATTTTCAGATGACACTGAATTTTATTTTAAAGACCAAAATATTTATATCGATTGACATGAGAATGAATATATTGATGGAAATTAATGTCTTACGACTGCATGGTCTTAAAACAGTAAGAAAAAAAAAGAAACAGCAAGCTTTGTAAACTTTAATAAAAAATAATACAAAGTGAAAATATAAAAAGGAACATAAGGTAATGCGAACTAAATCCCAAATTATCATAAAATTAGAGACACATATTCTAATGATAAAAGTTTTGAATAAACTTCAGTAGAAATTTGAATTGAATTGAACGCTGGAAGTGTTGATGTGCCAGATGTAGGTAGAGTACTGGTGATATATCAACAGGCGTTTGATGCATCACAACACTATAATCCGAGGATATATTTTTAATTGAAATTTCACTATAAATTAATGTCAATAATTTTTTTTGTTTTTTTTTCGACGAGCAACTTGTATTTCCAGGGAATAAATAATCTGAACAAATGAAGTTTTGGTCCAAAGGAACTAGAAGACACGACTATAATACAATTGACTATGCTCAGATCGTAAAGCACGAAGAAAAGTTATAGATAAGCAAGATTATATAGCCCTCTAATTGCCCTCAGGTAACAATTAGCATTTTCTAAACAAAACTATTACCAAATTGACATTAACCTTCTATAAGGTTCTTACTGCTTACTGGATAAAATAATTTTAATAAAGAGCATGGTAAACATAATGTCTTTGATTCAGGTAAAGACAAGAATCCTAATAATTAACCCATACATACAGAGAATATTTAGATGTATTAGTTGTTTACAGACTTTTAAACACAATCAATTATTCAGGTCCAGTAGAGAAAATAAACTTGACTTTGGACATGGGACAAGTTTAATATACAATGTTTTATAACAAAAGGATATAATGAAATAAAATAAATTGAAAAACTTAATAAAAAAAATGCAGTGGAACTTAAATATACAAAACAAACACTTCTGCATAATTGACCGTGTAAATTATATTCTGCTTTTATTTCAGCCTTCCTTCAGTATGCAATAAACTCTTACATATAAAAACTGACACAAGACTGCCTTAGGAACAGACATTACGAGATACCTATCACGTATTCTTATAACTGTATCACTAGATACTGACTGGTTTCTAATTTCTCTTAAAAACGTTTAGCTTAAAAATGAGCGATTAGTAGACGCAAATTAATCCACAGTATCATATATATATATATATATATATATATATATATATATATATATATATATATATATATATATATATATATATATATATATGCCCAAATAAATCTTTAATTAGTATATAAAAGCAGTGTCCAGATTCACTAACATAGGCTAGGCTACGCAGAAATATTATTTCAAAATTAAAAATAATTGTATAATGTGTTCATTGAGAATGTGCATATCCATGTGGAGGATATATGTGAACCAGTCAGTGCAGATTATGGCCTTGAAAGTAAGGACACAGCCGATAATGTTTGGCATACAACTTTCTTTTGGTGTATTTAATCTATAAGTAATGTCTATCAATACTGGATGGTGTTTCGTCCGTAAAAAAAAAATGATAAATATTGCACCCGTCAATATGCAATACATTAGGTAGTTACATTTGATTTACCACTCATTCATAATATTGCTGAACAACCAAACTAATGTTAATTGATGCATGGTGAGAACCTTGTTTCACCCGAATTTTTCCCTCCCCACTCCCTGCAACATGATATCATAAACAGAATATATTAGATTTCGCAAAAAATACTGTGTCAAAGAAATTTTAATTTTGAAAGGGCGAAATTTCCTAAATAAACACACTGACAAAAGTTAAGAATGTGTGTTCAATTTTAAAATCTGTCTAACGACTTCAAAGATATTGATGAATTAGTTCTAACCGTTGCAATAGAAATCCTTAATAAAGAGTCAAAGGACGACTGAGAATACAGTGACGAATTGCCTGTCGTTAGATGACGTGACCGTACAGACTTTAATTCTAGTTCCCTATTCATAATATTGTTCATGAGCAACATTTATGAAACGTGGAACCAAAAGATCATATGGCACATGGTACACGTTTGACATCTGGAGGAGTGATAAGTCAGTCACTGCTTTGGCAGTCAACATAGCAGTAAACTCATCAGGTCAATACAGAGCTTCTTTCTTCTACAAATGCAGCTTACAGATATAAAAATAAAAAATAAACAAATTGTTTAAAGCAACGATCACAATAGAAATGTTTACGCTGATAATACGATCTGCATCATACAAATTGATTTAACCACAGCAAATAACAAACTATCTCATATGAATAAGAAAGCACCTTATGTAATGGAGTCAGAAAAATTTAAACAGTCCAACCATTCAATGTGGATTTTTTTTACTTTATGTATTACTGGAGCCTTCCATTGATAGACGATGTTATCTAAATGACTACAAAATGTATTACCTGTCATGGGGTTGGGAACAATCTTAGCAGACAAACTTTCAAATCAAAATACTTGCAAAAGATTCGAGTTTTATTCTATGGTGAGAAATGAACTCATTTTCGTTATGTATACTCTTGAAGTAATATTCTTTGGAACAATTTTTATTAAGTATTTTAGGGCTATAATAAGGTCAAGAAACAAATATGGTATTATCAAGAGACGGAGGAAAGAATCATTTCGTAATTTATACTTCAGTTTAAATAAAAGAGGTTGTGGCAACAAAACTAATAAGGATGGTCAACATATCAAATAAATGATGGAAAAGATGTGTGCTCACTACCATTTAAGGGTTTATCGAGATCTGAGGTCTATCAAAAACAGCCTCAGCTCCTCTGTATATTACAGTGCGAATATAAAGTTACTAATGTATGAAGTTTATTTCATAGTTTCCAGTATTTAATGGAGAACTATGTAACAGATCAAGTTTAGAGCAAACCTTTAATATGTTAGTACCATTACAAGACTATTATTTACAAATTACTACACAAACACTTCAGCGACTAATCTGGTATGGCGAATCACCACACATGCATCATAACATAGCATTTTGGAATTTTACGTTTTTAGGTTCGTTCAAAATTAACAAAAAAGAAAGTGAAGCCAACAAGCTTTGTAAAATGTAACAAGATATATTATTTACCGAGAAAACAAGATACAAATATGAACAAGGAATTACGGTTTGTGAATATAATCCCAAACTAGCCCTGGAATTTAAAAATATGCGTCCTATCACAAAAAATTTCTAATTAAATCAAGGCTAGAATCTCGATGAAGTTTCAAAATGGAGGACGACGACATCAGATGAATGCAGTATTGTACTGATGTGGCAACAGTTCCTCGTTGAATGTATGAATCAAGAATACTATTTCGGCTTTAGAATTCCTAATAATTTCCAATAAATGTCTTTGTCCACGAATTTGATGAAAAGCACGTATATTTCAAGAAAATATTTTTTATTTTAAATAATAATTTCTACTAATCTGGTCACAAAGCAAAATACCTTTGAGCTCCAAAGGTAGGAAATATGACTGACTATCTCACTACAAAACATCTGTTTTAACCCTCAATTTTAGATCACACGATGGAGTCACGTGGTCACATACCGCAAACAGCGCAATAAAAAACAGGTCGAGTGTCACGTATTCCACAGATGAAGTTGATTCTTTCTGAAAGAATCGTACTATAAGATTCAATAATAATAAAAAAATAAATATTTGTTTATAACAGAGATAACACGTAGGCTCAACATAACCTTGAAAATGACCAATGATTTTCACTCAGTGTTTACAAATTCAGAACCAAGGTCAGGAACCTAATAAGCTGAAATTATAATGTAGCAATAGACTGCGTGTTTATCAGGTCAAAACAGACAACTGAATTTTCCGATACACGTCAAATCCAGTGAATAAAGTTACTGCAATAACATGTAAAGAAAATAAAAATAAAATAGAAGTCAGCGATCTGCAAAGGCTAGTATTTATACCACTTGCTCCCACCCCAGAGGGCCTCCGGTACAGTCAAGGAATCAAGGTAGGTTCTTTTTCTGCTCAAAGGCGCAACAGTATTTTCTATAGCAGGACGTTTTGGAAATAGTTTTAGAAAGAATTAGCATTCCAGGAACAATAGGAAAAAGGTCTTTAAATTTACTGGGACACTATTCAGACGAAAAAAGTTCTATGTTTTTACTGTGGACACAATTCATACAGAAAAGGGTCTTTGTTCATACTGTGAACACGATTCATACAGGAAAAGGTCTTTGTTTTTACTTTGGACACGATTCATAGCGGAAAAGGTCTCTGTGTTTGCTGGAGACACGATTCATACAGGAAAATGTTTTGTTTTACTGGGACACGATTCTTTGAGGAAAAGGTCTTTGTTTAGCTGTGACACGATTTATAGAGGGAAACGTCCTTGTTTTTACTGGGGACACGATTAATTGAGGAAAGGGTCTTTGTTTAGCTGTGACACGATTTATAGAGGGAAACGTCCTTGTTTTTACTGGGGACACGATTCATAAAAAGTAATAAATCTCTTAGTATAATATTCAAATACAACATGCGAATATTATCATGTGTGGTTATTATTGTGTATACTGTATCATACACAAATAGAGAGGTAACAAGTCGATATATATTTATTAGACCTAGAACAACATCCATGTCGTTTTATGAGCAACTAGTAAAATAAGATGCAAATACAACATAACATTCTTATATAATACATGAAATCATATTCCTTAATGTGCCAAAAAATAAACATATACAGAACATGACGAATTAGTCATACAAAGGAAAAACAAAAAGATTATTAAAAGTATGTGTTCAATATGTGGTAGCTTAAGAATTTGCATTAAAAAGCAAAAATCAAGTACTCTCAACATAACATAATTATATAATACCTAACAATGATAGTGACTGAAGTGCAAACTAACGCAGACTAATAGAATTTTAGTCTAATTATAAATGACTTATGAGTGCTTTCAAAACAATGAACAAGAAAATCAAACTATTTGGTATAAAAACGGGTGGCAATAAAGATACACATACCAGGGTTTTACATTTATCATCAAAACTAGATTTAAGATTAGCAGGTTATCGATATTGTGAACCAATATATTCTTAGAATATAGAACATAATTTTATAAGAAAACTTTTATAAAATGGTTATATAATAATAATATTGAAATATGTAATACTTTTAAGGAGAAAATTGGCGTGGTTATTCACTTTTCGATTAAATTCTTAGAGCTGAAAATGCACAAACAAATATTTAGAATCTTTGCCAAACATAATAATATTAAATAAACACATTAAAGTGACACAATAAAAGCCACCAACATAAAACCAGCAAATAGTTTTATATTAATCTATATTATGAATGTGATTTTCAAGAAAAAGAGGTGTTTGTGTGTGTATGTGTGCGTATGAATTTGAAAAGTATAACTCCATATTTGACGAAAGAAGATTTTACAATAATAAATACGACTTATGATAATAAAATTGTTTATCATAAGGAAGATATAAAATGGTAAAAAACGGCATGTATATTTTGTGAACCTTAATAACAAAAACAAAAAAGGAAATCTTTACAATTGAAAATAATATTAAAAGGTAATTATAAAAAGAAAAATTTGTAAATTTTCCAATGTATTATTTCACTATTATATACATGGTTAAAATATTTTTAATGTTAGTAATATATTTATTAAAACATTTCCAAACGAAACGATATTTTACTATCACATTAACTGCATAATAAGAGTAAACAATATTTGTCCCATACTCTTTGAAACGTTTTCCGCATTTATAATTAAATCATTTCCTACGCTGCATAAAATTTATAAAAGTTGGTATTTTTATATTTTCCCAGTTATATATTTACATATAATATTTAGTTCTTTAAAGAAAGAATGAACAAAAACAAAAATACTAATTATAACACATAATACACAATAATGGAGCTATTTTATAGGCTTGCAGTATCTCTATCAAAAAATCAATAAACCCAGGTTTGGGGATTAAAATGTAGAAAGCATGCTATGGGCAGACTATTAATATCATACCATTCTTCCCAGCATCATAATAAGATAAACTTATTAAGTACATAAATGAACACGTACTTATCAACTAAGATTTGTTTACAAAGAGAAAACAGACCAACATTTGTTAAACGATTGTGAGGCTCCTAAAAAAGATAGCAGATACTAATATAATAATGACTTATACAACTTCTTATGACGTACAAGCAATGCAATAATTCTAAAAAGATGAAACAATTGCAAACTAAATAATAAATTCAGTATTTCGATAATAATACGAATGTAAAATATGGTATAATTACTGGGTGAATGAAGAGAGACAGCAGAGGAAATTGATAGACAGTTTGCTAATAAAGCAAATGGCGCCTCTGATAAATGTAATTAAATTAATTAACAGTAAATTACATGTTTGGTAAAAAAAAAAAAATAAACGGCAAATTCGATTTATTGCCAAGCCTGTGAAGCAGTTGGGAGATAAAATACGTACTTCTTATTTATCTAACCATCTTACAGTACAAACCGGTTATGGGGAAAATTACAAAGTAATAAAATAATAAATACTGTATAAGTAGCCAGAATAATGATAATAAATGTTTTTATTACGATGTTTTTCAGTTGGTTTTTTTCTTCATCTGGCTGCAAAGCTAGCCCCATATCCAGGTATAAATTGAATGCTGACAAGTAAAAGTTTAGTAAAACGTTCATTGTTTCTTTCAAAGATATTATTGAAAATGAAAAGATGAATGACAAATTAGCTATCAATATTTTTGGTACGATGATGGATTAGTATTTTTGATTTAGAAGAAATCTTCACGTTTTTAGCCGATAAAAACTTGTGTTACTGATTTAAAGGCATGTAATCGAACATTGTTGTTGTTGGCATCCGTCTATCTTCGAGAGACGATGGTGTTGCTTCCGGTTTGGGTGTCTTATCTGCACCGTCGCGAGTGGCTGAATAGTTCGACCCTTGCATGACAGTCTCTGTTGCACTTGCCGCAGGTGAAGGTTGATGTTTGTTGAGGCTGTTGTTGTTTTGCCTTCCTCCTGGCTCTATTTGTAGCGAGATTCGCTTTTATCCTTTCCTCGGCTATACGAGTGCCTTGTCTGATAGCAAGTCGCCACTTATAGCGGTTGTTAGCACAGTTCTCCCATCCCAGTTGTTGACGTTGATGTTGGCCGTTTTCATGTCCTTCTTGCAGACGTCTTTGTATCGCAGACGTGGCTGTCCAGTCAGTCGTGTGCCTTCTGCTAGAGCAAGTCCTTGGGAATGCGGCCTGTATCCATTCTTCTGACGTTGCCGAGCAAGCGAAGGCGCCTCTCGCTGAGGATGGTGAATATGCTGTTCATGCTGGCCCGTTCCAGAACCTCCGTGTTGGGTACTTTGTCCTGCCACTGGATGCGCAGAATGCGCAGCAGGCATCTCACATGGAAGTTTCCTTTCGTGGCTCGTGTAGGTGGTCCATGCTTCGCTACTGTAGAGGTGTGTGCTGAGCACGCATGCCTGGTAGACACGAAGTTTGGTCTTCTCAATGAGAACATTAACAAAACTAAATAAATATACCATTTGTTATCTGTACCAATTTCGAAATATTTTCTCAAATGCTTAATTCAGCAACGGCTGAATTGTACACAATAATTCACCAAACAACTTCCATGGCGATACACACACACACACACACACACACACACACACACACATATATATATATATATATATATATATATATATATATATATATATATATATATATATATATATATATATATATATATATATATATATATATACAATGCAGTTCAATGTGATTGGATGGTCATGAAACTATGCTTTTAAAAACTTTCTTACTGATATTGGCGATGAAATGAAAGGAATATAAGAACCTTTCAAACCACCAGTCCTAATGAAAATAACTGAAAATATTAAACTGAATTGAAATATGTAATTTCTTAACGACATCTGCAAAAACCCAATATGACAACAATGTAAATTATCACTCAAATTACCGGTAAATAAAGATGAACTGCTTATTCTGATTCCAATTTATAACTAGAAATGTCTCCTACGAGAACATAAATATATACAGTATATCACAATCTCAGAGGATACGATAGCCAGCTCACAATGTCTGCATTTGGGAAAAATACAGATGAGCATATAAACTGCATACCAAACAACTTCAAACAATGTATATCTTTTAGCACAAACCAGATTAAATTCATTTATTCCATTCAGTTTTGTACTAATACTTCAGAATTACTAGCTGAAAATCTGCAAAATGTGATTTAAAAATAAAAGAATTTATCAAGTGAGACTAGAATAGTAGAATAGTGGTGTACAACTGGCCAACTGAGGTATAAAAGACGAAAAAGTATGCTTTCACTCAGAAAGAATGGAAAAATGCAATATTAAACATTTGGGGGACTACCATGATATCTACTTTAAAATCTATGTGATGTTGCTGGCAGATGAGTTTGGAAAATTTACGAGAATTATCGACATTATTTCTTAGATTCTACCCACTATAACACAAAGCCGAGAATGAGATGGATGACCATTTACAGGCGTTGATCGTGAGGTTAAAGTACGGTAATGAGTGGTTAAAGTCCTGTGAAACCAAAGAAAAGGACAATGTATCTTAATAATAATTTTTGGGTCTATGATGCAATCTTTCAAGAATTTCTAAAGTAGATCCATGTCAGTATTACACTGTCTTGTATTGATGATGATTCAGAGGTAAGGTATATATTGATTTGTCTGCAACTGACAAGGATCCCAGCTAAAACCATAATAATAAGCAACCATTGCGGTTGCTTATTTCAAGAAATATGTGACTTTCCGATGAGTTAATTATTCAGTTTTAATCATGCTTGATAATCTGCATTGAATGGGAAGCCTATCTTTTAGTCTGTAATTATTTTGTGGTACAAAAGAGATCCCTTCTCCGACCGAATTTCTATTCTCTCGCCTAGTTTTTTAGATCTTTTCAGACTGCTTTACTGTTTGTAGTACGAAAACTCGATGCACTTTACATTAGGCTTGAATTATGATCATATTAATAACTACTTTATTTCTAAATTGTATTGACAGATAAAATATTTACTTGCATGAACAGGCAGAATTTGGCAACTTAAACTGGACATCCCGTTCAAACACATCCTATTCATACGACGAGTTATTGTTTATTTATTTTTTTTTGTTGCTCTTTTCTCCCATGTGAGCAAATCAATCTATCCTTAGTTAAAATCGGAAGCTTCGTCTTCAGGAATGCTTTAATCTGAGCTCTTACACTAGTTTACGAATACTCTTTAAAGGCATGTTCTCTGTGGGATGGTGGGAGTTCTCAGGAGTTAACATGCCTTTCTCGGTGTGTAGAGTGAGGCATTAATTAACATTTTATGTGATTGAATATCCTGTCCATTAAGAATTTTATCTGATAAACACGTTGACACATATAATATATAAATGAAACCTGAGAACACTGATGGATCAAAGTTTTAATCTTTAAAGGGCTCTCATGAATTAAATTCTGCACCATAATTCTTCAATTTGACAAACGTTAGTTTCTTATTATAATCGCGTTTTTGTAGTTTTGAATTCTTGATAAGACTGCTTTGTTTATGTAATTCTTGTCCAATTAACATTCCTTCAAGTTTTCAATATTTTTAAAACTTTTCGTAAACAAGGTTTCTCTACCAGATTTTTTTAAATGCTGTGTAATTGGTAACTCCAATCGGGAATATGTCCTCTCTTGAATGTTGGCATTTTGTGCGAAACATGTACCGTCGCATCTATTTTGCATTTCGGCATTCCTGTTTCGAAATAAGAATCACCATATATACAAATTGTTGCTCTCCTCTATAGCTGTCGTTACAGTACTCATTTGCATTATTGTTATGGTTTGTTTACAATTTGTGTTGAAAAATTCAAATATTTATTTTTCTTGTATCCTATAAAGTAATTTAAACTTTTATCTTGTAATGTTCGATTAAATCTTTTGGCATTCACAACCTTGTCTTTTTTGAAAAACATGAGATATTTCGATGCATTTATCAGGCAAAATATTTCAAAATGTTTTTTAATATGGACAACCCGTAATACATTAAGTTTTCATTAAGTTTAAATTTGCTTCAAAAGCACTGGTTATATCAATTCCCGCTGTGTATTTTTGAAAATATTTATATCCTTTGTTCTATTTACTAAATGTTTATAAGTATATTATCTGTGATAATTTTCATGACTATAGATGCTAGCAAAACATTAAATACTAATTTTGTTTATGTATATTGGTTTGTACTTGATGACAGGGTTATTTTAGTAACACATTACATAGTTCCGGATATAAGTATAATGATGAGATAGGTGTTCAGGTAATGGATTTTCTTAAAACTCCAGGCTAACCTAATTCGTGATTAGCAAGCTGCCATAGTGCCTGACATTGCTGATAAGGTTAGATTGATCAGCACGACAGGGTGAAATTCATTCGGATCACAATAGCGTGAAATTCATTCGGAATACTATTGGAATTCATTTGGAATACTCGATAGCTTTTAATTTGTGAGAGACCTTTATGACTATTTAGTATTGCATTCACCATACCGTATATTATTTTAAAATTGTTACTTTGCATTTTATAGAAATAAATAATACTTTGAACGTGGCAAAACATGTTGGTTTTCGCTCTTTTCAGTTACTTAGTTTAAGACCATAGAGTCATAATAATTTCGACTAGATTAGCTGACCATAGCGAATGTGTCTTATCACTATGTCTTATCAAATATTAATGGCGCTTTAAGCAATATTTGAACCACAATTAAATTTAGGCGCCTTAGGCGACAGCCTAATTCGCCCATATGGACAGGTAGATATTAAGCTGAATTGGTTCATGTGACTCTTTAACTAATCGTGTTGTCCATTTTTTGTTGTAGCTCAACTGATCAACACCCTTTATCCTTCAGATCTGAGCAACCAAAGCTTGTGTTTGTTGCTAGTAACACACCTTGCAACGAATTGCTTAAGTGCTTTTTGGCTGTCTTTTTTTTGCATTATATGCACTTAACACGTCCAACGCAATTGTTTCAAATTGATAAGAGTTAGTGGGATTTCTATTGTAAAAGTGTTATTGGTATTGACTTCTCCGTTTAAAGCTTTCTTTGATTTTAGCCAAGTAATCAGCCAATTTATAGGAAGAGACGTCATAATCTACAATATTCACGAGATTATGTCATGGCATCATTAGTAACGTAAAAAAGATACTAATATTTTAACACGAGCAATTATTCATATAGTATAGATACATTTGTTTACTAATTCGATATAGGAACAAACTCTTCTATTTGGTATGTCGGTCGTGGAGCATGGCGTGAAGCTCCAATAGTCTGCTTGGTAAAGCTTACTGATGAGTCATACATGTGTAAAACTAAAACACCGATGCAAATGTGAAGTTAGAATTTCTTGAGATGTGCTCGTTTGGTAATTAGAGAACAACTATTTGTATTGTCCCTAAACTTAATAAGGTTCCTGGCAATAATAACTGTGAATTATGCAATACACACTAATATCCACACATAACCGAGTCAATATCTTTAATATGACCACTATTATAAAAAAACAGTTTTTGTTTCTATGATCAACGTTTTAATAATATCACAATCGAAACGAATCAATATATTTATAGTAATTATTTTCAGGACCATTATAAATAATCATCCAGTAGGTGTCATTGCTTTCAAAATAGTCTTTAATGTTAACAATCATGCGTCTTTAATGTTAACAATCATGCGTCTTTAATGTTAACAATCATGCGTCTTTAATGTTAACAATCATGCGTCTTTAATGTTAACAATCATGCGTCTTTAATGTTAACAATCATGCGTTCATTTGGTTATATATTTTAATAATATATATTTTCTAAATCAGTTAATGAAATTGTTTTATCTTTATTTCTCATAATTCGTTCATTCTATAAGTTTGTGAGTGGATCTATATGCATGGGGATATTGTTCCCATTTTAAAAACAAATCTCGAGTGTCCCTGGTAATGTAAATCCTCGATCATGCAGACCAGGTTATTAGCTTCCAGCAATACCGGCAAGCAGTGGGTGGATACATCCTTTTTTTGGTTTCTTTTCAGTTCTACGCGGAAGAAAATTAGATCAAGAGCCTAATTCTTATATTGTGTTTTCATAATTTGCTTTTTTCTCTATCAGCCCTAATTTCTCATTCCCATGGAGGTGTGATGGTTCTGACCTCAGTGGATATATCTTACAGCTGCGTCTTGTTTGCATATCTTTGTAATAAATGTTTTTGATGATTTGATAAATCAGTCAGAATTTATAGGGCATTATATGTTAAATTATGTTAAACCTAATCTTTTCTTACCTAATCTCCTTTGCGTAATGAAAGACGTCTGGTTTGTAACACTTTGTGTCCTTAACACTAGCAGTTCCAGTTGCTACAGATAATCCCAATGAAGGAAAACCTAATCTTTTCTTACCTAATCTCCTTTGCTTAATGAAAGACGTCTGGTTTGTAACACTTTGTGTCCTTAACACTAGCAGTTCCAGTTGCTACAGAAAATCCCAATGAAGGAAAATTTTTATCAATGTATACAATATATCCGGAATAAATGATTTATAAATGCCACAACAGAATTTGGCACAACATTGGTTAGTTTTATTAATTTGGCTTGCTTGCTTGTGTAGAAAATTATGCTGTATTTTCTGTCTTACAATCAGTTTTGTTATATTTTTCTTTTATTTATGAATAGTTCATCCGTACTGTCATAACTTAATTTGGTTTTGATGTTATTTCCATTTCCATATTTCCATTCGCATATTTTGACAGTCTTTCTGGTGTATTCATCAATTTAAATATGTGACCTAGTTCAAAATCTTATTTTATATCAATATATAATACTTTTCATCTTACCATTAATTATATTTAATTTTATAAATGTATCGTTCGAATCAACGTTTTATGCGAAACATGCGCCAGGACCAGCGTTAAATTCAAAATCTTCCACAAATTGACATGTAATTTCAATATCAGATGGCTAATGTATTAACTGTTCACCATTATGAGATATATCAAAATGAAAAACGGTATATAAGGTCTGGAAATCGTCTATTTGAGAATCTCTTGCTGTTTTGGACTTCGTGCCATTTCTTAGCACAAGATAAATATTGGCCTGGTTGGGGAATCTCGTCTGATTAAATCTTATTTTCGTTTTTAACAGAGCTCTTACTTTCAAACAAGATATGAAAATGAATTCACTTCTATATTATGCGAAAATTATTAGAATACTATTTTAAGAAGCATTGCAAGTAAGCGGGTACGCTCATGTGCGCCGTACTTTTAAGGGATTTATTACCGGTACGGATAGAGAAGATAAATGTTTTCAAGGCACCAAGGTACTTGATATAAAGATAGCAGATGTCCATTATATGGTGTATCAAAGATCACGAGGGTCTCCAGTCAAGTGTCTTAGGGACAGTGTATTGTGAATACAGAGAAACGCAAGAGAAAGACAGTAGCATGAAACTGTTTAGCCTTGTTTGTTTTATTTGGAGCCATTCCACCAGTCCTCGCCTCTACTCTTCACCCATGATAATTTAGCCCACACACTAGCATCGCCTGTTGATCACTTTTAATTTTGTCCGCTGGGGTGTTAACGTCCCGCATATACGTGAACATGTCGGGTAGGAATCTCCATCGAATGGAAAAGTTCCAAAGCATTTTCAAAAAAAGACACAACTCTTCATGTTATTCTGTCATTGTAAACAGTGTGCTTAATTAGACTAGCCAGTAGCGATCAATATACACATAATTAAAGCTAATGAGTTTTTCATCGATAACCAGTTTTGTGAAAATAGTTTTTATTTGTGTTTTCTGTCCGTAAATCCGCCTTGTTTCTTATTTGTGCTTGTAACTGTCTGTGATTTTTTATTTCGGCAGCACAGTGTATCCACTGCATACAGACAGGCTTGTTTAACAATAAATAAAAAAACTGCATTGATTCAACAGAGCAGTGTTTGCACTGTGTTAAATACGTTACTACTGACAAAGAAAGACATATATTAGTAGAGTTGTGAATATTGTATTGGATAAATGCTGTGGTGGTTTGTATACTAAATATTTGAGTGGAAGCGAAGCTATTGAGTGGTAACGAAGCTATTGATTGCCAAAGATATTGAAAGAACTTATGGAGGTTACAAATAATGGCGTAAGCCCGCCAAATGAATGGACTGTCTAAATGCGACCGATAAGCATATATCGTTGTATCGTTTGAATGCATTGTACAAGTTCATTAAAGATGCACAGAAGATGTACGAATTCTCCGAGACAGCTGTAGAACACATTTATCAGTTAGTGAATTTGGCGGTGACCTTAGGAATGGAACGAAACAAACTTGATCAATTTCTAATGCAAATACGACTAAAAACCAATCTGCAGAACATCCTGAATGAAAGAGCACTCCCTCAAAAAAAAACATGACAACTCGCCCACTGAGCCTGAAGCGAATGATGTTTCTGATAAGGTAAGTGACGAAGATGTTCAAGAGCAAGCCTAGCTAATTATATACTTGATTTAGAGCCATACGTATAAGAATAGCATCCGAACTCATTGATCTTCAGTGGCTATGCGATAAGTATTACACACATGCAAAAGAGAAGATAGGCAAGCACCAAGAACAGTTTTATTAGGCCTTTTACAGAGGTAACGAAGCAAACACAATTGAGGAGATTTACAAATACCTCAGGACATTTGATATAATTGTATACAAACACACAAAGCCTAGTCTCACTCAAGTTCGTGCTATACCTTGGCATGCTGAGTCATTTGAGCTCATTTAGGTTGATGCTTAGTTGGAATATGCCTTATTCGCGCTTGCCAGTCAATTTGCTTCTGCCTTAGCAACAACCTTTTAAATTTAAGAAAGCCTGATTTGAAATTTCGAGTTACCATAAAGTCGCACAATGGCTTCCATGAGGCTCACTATCCACTTAGCCTTAATATCAGTGTTCCACCTGATGCTGTAGAGGATATTAAACATTAACGAACGACAACCGTGCTTAGAATGGTAAAAAGTAGGGAAAGAGTTATGTGTGTGTTTCCATTAATTAATAAAAACGCTTGTCAGTATGTATATAAGACACTCCATGGCATTCGCATCGAAACAAAATGCAAAGCCTCTTGCGTTGAAAAATGTGAACCCTGTGGCAGACCACGCAATTATGAATATTATACAAAAATATTACATAAGGGAATAAGGGCACTGCATGTCTGAAATGTTGCATCGAAGTCAAATGCTTGGTCAGCCTGGTCAATCTGTTGTAAATACTGCAAAGCATGGAGAAATAAGTCAAAACCACAAACACCTGTAGCTGAACAAGCACAAATAGATACTACGACAGAAATAAATGAAATAATCACCAGGATCGAAGTGATCGCAGTTTTTGATCCTTACAAAATACCAAAACTAAAACAAGTCGTAGATCAAATTTCTCAATTAGAAAGACACTTCACCCTTACCTGAGCATAATCATTCCGCAGTTCGAAAGTTGAGGTCAATATCTCACATTATCAGCCGTTTTGTGGACCTAGTTACATAGTAATACCAAACTCGGTCCCACCAAGGTTAGTGATAAAGGCAAAGAATTTTGACATGACTTTTGAATGTACAATCTTTTGGCATTATATCCGATTAATGGCAATAAAGACATGACTTGAAAATACAGTCGAGACCTGGATAAAACTCAGTTGTGGTGATATCGACTTTCCTGTGCAGGTTAAAATAGTCACACTGAAGAAATTTGAAACAATTATCTCAGGCATCGTTGTTAATAATCACTTATAACAAAAGCTTTATCATCGTTCCTTTTCTCTCCATGGTAAGTAGAAACATGTCTAGTTTGACCTGTTGCTGAATGAAATTAAAGAAATATAATTGGTATTACACTATGTATGGATAAAGGACCTTGGTTGATAGCTTAACTGACACAGGAAGCACACAAGTAAAAAATATTCGTTCAGATTAATTCTTGTATTTAACACTCAACAACTGCTCACCAGTCATCACTTTTACTGTTGTGGTGTCACTGAAAACCCACAGGGTACAACGACACTAAAACCTGATGAAATCAATGCCAAATTTACTGCAGTAAAAGAAAGATGAATGTCTCGTATATCATGTTGAATATCTGAATAGTTAAGTGGAAAGCTCTAATAACAAAGACACAAATGCGCTTGATATCGATCAAACATTTCAGGTCACGGACCAATTACTACGCAGATTTTGTATGAAGTTGTTCGATGCGATGAAAAACTGAGCAGCCAATCCTTTATAGAGCGCTAGCATCCAGACACAGTTGATGTGTTTCTTAGATCAATCGAAGTTTCTGCAAAATGAATTAGACAGCAACTCTATTTACCAGCATGAATGATTATGAATGGTGATTACATTCTCGAGTTTTCCACAACGACCCATAGCTGGGTTTGTGAGAATAGCAAAACCTATCCACCAATGAAAGTAAAAGTCGGCGTTACAAAGTCAGTGACCACTGTCACATCACATGTGCGTACAGAGGCGTTGAACATAATGCATGCAATTTGCGATTGAGAATTTACCGTAACAAATAAAAAATCCTTTTGTAGCTTGTATGGGTTTAATGGTCACTTAATAATGCAAGCAGTAGCAAGCATCGAATTCACCGATAAGCATGATCTCAACAACATGGAAATAATACTGCAGTTTCAAATGCAGGTTAACAATTCGTTACAGGTTATGAAATTGTCCCTGTCCAAATTAGCGACAAATTTGGTAGAACTTCAAAACCACTCGCCGTTACTGTCTACCTGGTTCTTGCATCGTAAATACAGGCCTGCTTACGAGGAAATGCGTGTATCCATATGAATGCACGAGTAACAGGAATATATTTGCTGACATTCATTTACCTCCGATCGTAGTATTGTATTAATCATTGCTACGTAAAGGTATTTCAGAAGATTTCGAAAATGTAAAGGTTTGGTCAGTAGTCAAGTGCAAAACCCTTGGCGATCATCGCGATATGTATCTGATGTGTTTGAGAAATTTCGTGAAACCATGCGTTTGTGCAAGCTCAATCCTGCACATTGATTTTCATCATTGGGTATGGTCCGGGGTGCATTGTTACTCAAAACCAAAATGGAGCTGTAATTGCTCATTGACATTGATCAACACAATTTTATCGAACAATCACTTCGTGGCGGAATATCTATGTAAAGTCACAGATACGCTCGTGCGAACAATCCTAATTTGGATGATTATAACCCCGCTGCCCCAACAGTTACATCATATACCAAAATGTCAAATAATCTTTATGGCTGGGGAATGATGCAAACATTTCTTGTTTGTGAATTTCGTTGGCTCAATCCTGGATATATTGATCTACAAAAACACGTACCTGATCACAGCATCTACGTTTTTTCCAGATTTTTTTTACAGATATGCGTGTAACCAAGTTTCTTCGAGTGCTTAAATTTTGTCAGCAAGCTTTGATGGCCCTGAATATTCAGATGTATACAGACATAAGCAGAAACGTCAGAAAATGCTTTGAAAAGGGCTTTTCAAACTCATGAACAATGCCGTCTATGAGGAAAAAACCATGCGCAAACGAATCTCAGTTGATCTTGTCTTTGACCAGCACTTTGAATCCAGAAAAATCTTTGATAGTGGACTTACGGCAAAAAAGAAAAAGATAAAACAAAATCTAAACTAAAGTTGATAAGTGTGCTGCGAGAAATATACGCTTTAATGAAACGGTTGTAAATACAGCCCAGACATCGAAGATTACCATCTCACCTCAAAACTAGAATCCAGTGTACCTTTTTCTGAACCTGTGACTTGTGTAGTCTCGCACACTTGCATCCCTGATGGTGAATTATAGTTGACTCAGTATAAGATTCCACCGGTTTGTGGGTCTTCCCGCAAATAACTAATTAGTGTTTAAGGCAAACATCGGTGCGAACTGGCATACTATTGAACTTCCCTCTGGTGCTACAACAAAGAATCGATCAATGAAGAAATTCGACGAGCAATTTCGGTGCTGACTAGCAAAGACTCTAAAATGTTTATACGTGCCCATAAGTCTGCATTCATTTCCACCATCGTGATAGAATCTCAAACGTATGCGGCTGAATTTGATCATTGTTAGGCTGGGCCGCCCACATTTCAGATGATAAACGACTTCTGTGTGGGATATCATTTTTGGCCTGACATTGTCAGAGTTGCATTAACAACTCAAGTTAATATAACTTACGACACCATCAGTGGTAGTTATGAAAGCAGGTCCGAAACGACATGCCTTGCTGTTCAAGATTATATTCTGTCTGGTGTTTCACAAACTGTGGAATCATGTAACTTGATATTGATTTCATCCGCAGCACACGTGCATCTGCCATGCTATAATAATAATGGACTGACCCATATCAGTTTTTTCCATTGTAGATCAAAATGGACATGTGGTTAATCTGCACGGTGAAATATTGAGGACTGAACTATACGTTAGAGATCGACTCGACATTTCATGATAACAACGACAGTCGTGCTTGAACGTGTATACAATGAAATAAAATCTTGAATAGAAACTAACCTTTGGAATCACCCTGATATGACACTACTACCTCGAAGTCAGCTTTGACTCATCACCGAGACAAACGCACAAACGTTGACTGTAGCACCAGATGCGAATATGCTTCGGGATTGTTTCTATACCAGCGAAGTGGTATTCTCAGCTGTATCCACCCCGGTTACATTTCACCAGCGAATGCCACGCGAGGCAAAATAAATCTCGACTTACTCAACCGAGATGCACATACTTGAGTTATAGATATTGGGCAACGCCAATCATTGGATTAAAAGGTGATGGTGTAATCGGTGTGTTGTTCAATGAAAAGGGTTCCAAAACAGAACGCACGACTGCAGAGATTTTTTGCAACTGCATCATCACTGTACCATTAGGAGTAATTGGTTAGACGTGCTTGTGCGTATTGCACCTCCGCGTGATGATAATACTGGAAGATGTGTGCCTGTTGTACAATTGAAATACGCGATTGCATTATTAATAAAACATGTGGGACAGACCCTCAGTCTTAACGGCATGAAGAAATAACTAAAGTGGAACCCCAACTGCGAAATGAAATTACTGAAAGAACTGCGCTGATTGTGACAAGTACGAACGCGAGTATTTGGGCGTAGATTTTATTTACGATATTGCCATGGCAGCAATTGTCAGTCTGTTATGACTGGAATCACGACATCATCATCATTGTAGGTGCAGCAATTGATATAGTTGTTGGAGCTATGTCTTTGGAAAATGGTGTCTGTGGTAGTGTGAGAAAATTAATTTCTATTCGACACGTTTCCGAGTACGAGTCTATTCCGAATTACTTGCCGCCACACAGAGCAGTCTCGGCACAATCAGTAAATTATATTCAATCCTAATCGAAGATAAAATAACCAGTGTGGCTGTGTTTGAGAATGTGCTGGCAGAAATGAAACATCACAGACAGTTACAAGCACAAATAAGAAACAGTGCGGATTTACATACAACAAAAAAAAACAATAAAAACAATCTTCAAAAACTGGTTGTCGACTAAAAACACATTCGCTGGCATTGTATATAATGATCCCTACCATGGGCTTGCCTAAATAAGTACACTCTGCCGTTATACAATCACACTATAGTATGAAAGGTTAAATGTGGGCTAAATTGTCAATGGGGTGGGGTAGAGGCAACAATGGGTGGAATGGCCCCAAATGGGACAAACGAGGCACAACAGACAGTTTCATACCACAAAGACTATGAGGAGCCAATTGACAGATAAAATCGATTTATTTCGTTTCTTACTCTGACTTCAGTGTATAGTAAAGTACCATGATAATCATGTCCGTAGAAAAAGATTGAAACCAAAACATACGCTTAAAATTCTTACAACATATCATTAAGCTGTCGTATAAAGCAGTAACTAACTTAAACATGGACAATTATTATTAATATTAATATCAATTATTATTTATATTGTATGTATGTATGTATGTATGTATGTATGTATGTATGTATGTATGTATGTATGTATGTATGTATGTATGTATGTATGTATGTATGTATGTATGTATGTATGTATGTATGTATGTATGTATGTATGGTCTTATTTGTATATGTATGTATGTATGTATGTATGTATGTATGTATGTATGTATGTATGTATGTATGTATGTATGTATGTATGTATGTATGTATGTATGTATGTATGTATGTATGTATGTATGTATGTATGCATGCATGCATGCATGCATGCATGCATGCATGCATGCATGCATGCATGCATGCATGCATGTATGTATGTATGTATGTATGTATGTATGTATGTATGTATGTATGTATGTATGTATGTATGTATGTATGTATGTATGTATGTATGCATGGTAATATGTATGTATGTATGTATGTATGTATGTATGTATGTATGTATGTATGTATGTATGTATGTATGTATGTATGTATGTATGTATGTATGTATGTATGTATGTATGTATGTATGTATGTATGCTGAAGAACTCCAAGCTGCGCAGGTTTAGTACCAACATAAACTCGGTGAGCATTCCAATTATCGGAATGAAAGAAAGCATGGCTAACAGCAGTCTTAGCTGCTTATTAGGACATTGAAATACCAGTTCAGGAGTGCTAACTGACTAGCGAAACATGTGACCATCACAATTTTGTTTATTTCCACACAAAAATACGAGATAATGCTGGCTATGTGGTCTGAGAAATAGTTCTAAACAGGCTAGCATGTATATATTCTTTCGCTGAAAATTTGGATCTGAAGCCCCTGGTCCTCGACCGTAATACTACAATCCACAATAATACTAGAAGCAGTCAAATAGGCGACAAAAGCCGCGAAAGTCTGACATGATGGTGTTTCGATGTTGTTCCACTATAAGGCTAAGTAACGGAGGTGCTTAATGACAATACTCAGAAATCTGTGTTGAGCTGATGTTCCAACCCCTAACTAAATAACACAAATAATGACTCGTTGTTTCAAAGAATGTTGACAGTGTTGAGCGAATAACAACAAGTATATTTTGAATGCGGTTCATATTCCAAGCGTAATTGGAAGCAGTTCAAGTTCCTGACTTGAAAGAGGGCTACATAAGTCTCCGACGCGTTGGCACCATTTATCATTTGAGCAAGCTAAAATGGCTCAAAAAATGTAAATGCACGTTGAACAAACCCTGGAGTTTATGGGTGTTATGTCGCAAAACGTGGCCAAACACAATGTACGGGTTAGATGGGGCAAGGCAAATGTAGACCTTTTCGTTCTTATGCTGTGCTAGACTCTGCAGAAGCTTCACTACGGCACTTTGACCGTCTAGTTCCTCTGTGGATTCGTGCATATCTGTATATTCGCCTGAAACCCTGATGATCTGAACGTGTTTTTGTCGGTTCTGTACCACCTGCCTAACTCCTTCCTAACTACTCCACAAGTTTAGGTCCATATTTTTATAATATCCTCCACCATGATCACTCAAGGTACCATTACATCCCACCAGACGGTAGTGGCTGCGTTTAAAGATGTCACTACCCGTGATGTCCTTCATTACGTTTACTGGCTTGAGATTTTCAACCGCTGATGGTTGCGTACCTTTACTACATTTCAGTCAGGTTCGGTCCCTGACTTATCAAAGTATTTTCAGTCGGTCTGGTTAAGAAACTGCTGCAGTGCCTCAGAGTCCTTGAGTATTGGGATATAACTACCGTTATTACCTCAAATTGGTCGCGCACCTGTGACATATTTTTTATTACACGGTATGCTTTAAGACACGTATCTCTAATAGGCTGGAGTATATATCACATAGCACATGTCCAGCACAATAAATAATTTTGTCGCTCTAGTGTACACGCATTTCCCATGTACCTTTTCCCTTACCACATCTCAATAATTAATGATGCACGGCTCCTCGTATCACTGTGTTCTTCTTATCAGTAACCGAACCGACCTTTTGTGAGTCCTCATCGTGTTGGTATACAGAGCGCAACATATCTTTAATTAAAATAAATTCCACTTGGCTCGTTCGCTTTTGTGGGTCTCTGCCGGCCTTAAGATGAAGAGCATTCAGTTCCATCCGTTGGCTCTTTTGTTGTCCCGACGATGTGAACCAGTTATGCAAGATCTTCTTGCCACCATTGACCATTTTGCTAGACTGTGTTGTAAACCACATTGTGTTTCCAAAGAGTCTCTTCCACAGTAGGAAAACTTCCGCTCATCTCTCCTATCGGGCAGAAGTTTGGTTTAATCGCCACCTCTCGCTTGCTTAAAAAAATATTTCAATATAAAATTCAAACAATATATTGAAGAAAAAATAACAGAAATCGATAAAGATAGTTTAGATCTCAAAAGGCGGTCCCGCCTTGACTATCAAGACCAAAAAGCCTGCTACAAGAGAAACAGAAATGAAAAAGATCGTGATTGTGAGTCTACAACCCATCATATTTATACTGTGGGCTTGACGGGTCGAATGGTTTATGTGAAACCAGACATAGACATGTTGGGTAATATTGGATATTTGCAGTATATTGTTTTTAAATTAAGGACACAAACAACAAAAAACAACCAATATCCCTATCTGTTCAGATATTAAACATAATTTATTGTAGCTGAGATCAAAGCCGTGTTTTGGTGTACATGGTTGTTATGATTCTTCTCAGACCGGTAAATATTATTTTAAGTTCATTAAACAATGAGTAACGAAACACACATTTAATTTCACACAATATTAGAATAATGAAGAATTAATGAAGCAATGCATTACTTTACCAATGTTTGATTCCTTCTCAGTAATGTCTTAATTTGCATAATTGCCCCGAACCTATTTTATGCTTTTGATAGCTTCACATTCTGTTTCAAATATATATATATATATATATATATATATATATATATATATATATATATATATATATATATATATATATATATATACACACACATATATATATACACACACATATATATATACACACACATATATATATATATACACACACATATATATATATATATATATATATATATATATATATATATATATATATATATATATATATATATATATATATATATAGATGTGTGTGTGTGTGTGTGTATATATATATATATATATATATATATATATATATATATATATATATATATATATATATATATATATATATAAAGTCATGCTCAGATTCATGGATATTTTTAATTTGTTTGTATTCAAATTAAATCAAGTAGAAGAGTTTTACTTGTATGACCATTAAGGGCGAGGCAGATAGAACAACACGACACGTTAGAATGACTCTGTCCTCAACTGCCCTGCTGTTGTCAGAGTATGGTTCATGAACTGCCCTGTTTACTATTTTTATCGTTAGGACAATGTTCAGCTATAAAAATAGTTTGAGATAATTCACGTTGACGAGTCGGTGTTCAAAAAATACTTGATGGTGTGTTAGCTTGGGACAAAACATCGTTGCACAGAAGAGATAGAGGCTTTTGCCTTAACAGAGCTAAATATGTCTGGACCGTATCGTTACTCAAGTGGAATCAAAAGAACATTCCACGCAGCAGACTATGCCGTGACTGGAGCTACCTTATTAATTTCGGCTCTGATTGGGGTTTACTATGCTATTAAAGATAGAAAGAAGAATACACCGGAAGACTACTTGCTGGGAGGACGGAAAATGCATGTAAT
Source organism: Potamilus streckersoni (assembly GCA_016746295.1). Lineage (NCBI taxonomy): Eukaryota > Metazoa > Mollusca > Bivalvia > Unionida > Unionidae > Potamilus > Potamilus streckersoni. The sequence goes on along the minus strand of JAEAOA010002350.1, from coordinate 2,834,605 downwards.
TCCCGTCAGTATGTCCCTCCTTTCCAGTTTTATATCCGCCATCACCATCATGGGGGTCCCGGCAGAGGTTTACACATACAATACGATGTACTGGTGGACCTCAATTGCTATGATCGTAGCGGCTGTCGGATCTGCGCATATATTCATACCTGTCTTCTATAAGCTGGGAATCACAAGCATTTTTGAGGTAAATCAAGCTTAGTTTCTGTTCTTTAATATGTGAGTACCAATTTTCAGTCATGTTCTACAAGTTGTATCAACATGTAGTTTCAATGTTTAGCATTAAGTATATACAATTGATAACGAAGTTATTGTAATATTGCAAGACTTAAAAATGACTTTTATTGCATTTCTATTTTTTTTGTGGTCATATTTGATTCTGTCTTAAAAATGAATTTGAACTTACCGTAACAACCTTCTACTTTTTCTACATGAAAATCATTTCTCTTTTTAAATTAAACCCTTTTATGTTAATGTTTAATCTTATTTTCTCGCACTCTTGTTTAAGTTATCACACCTGAATACTATTCGTAAATGCATGAAATGCTTGAAACAAAACTATGAGAACTCATTGTCGCTGATGCTATTCTTAAAATAAGATTTGTTTTAAGTGACATTATTCTTTTGTTTCATGGCACGCGTTGTATAAAACAAGCAGTACACGAATCTTCCCAAGTATGCAGCTTTATATAAACTACCAACTTTGTGAATCTGAGTTAAAGTGCATGAATAGATACAAAAGAATTCATAGTTTGTCACACAAAGAATGCTAAAGAATATCCAGTCAACAGATCCTTGACGTGACTTTAGTTATACTAGATCCATGCTGTGGATTAATGTTTGAGCAATTTTTTTCAGGGAAACTGTGGCGAATTAGCCCAGCTTTGATTTTATTCACGGATCTGTAAGGCTCATATGCTTTATATATATATATATATATATATATATATATATATATATATATATATATATATATATATATATATATATATATATATATATATAGAGAGAGAGAGATAGAGAGAGAGAGAGAGAGAGAGAGAGAGAGAGAGAGAGAGAGAGAGAGAGAGAGAGTCTCCTGAGAACAACACGATGTTGAGACACACCAACATCACGATTAAAAATCTTAAGAACGAGCGTTCAAAGTGGAAGGGGGGGCAATTCTTCAGTTGGTTGGTTGGTTAGGTGTATTTTTACGGCGCAGCAGCACAAATAGGCCATACTAAAGGTTATATCCTTCATTATTTACAAATGGTAAAAAGGTTTTGTATCGGCCAGCGATACAAAACCAAATAGCTAAAGGTAAAACGATAAAAATGGTAACGGTGATAAAAATAAAGTTTCCCGATCAACGGGGATTGCAAATAATGTATGACAACGAAAACATATGAAAGGTAATAAAAATCTAGCGACAGTACATAGAAATGTTTAAGATGATAACATAAAAGTTATAACTTTTGATATATGTTTACTTCCTTAAGGAAGTCTATAACATAACATACTAACTGTGTCAAAGAGCTCCCTCATGTTTTGCATATTGTGGTATTGATTACGTGTAGATTGGAGGTCGAAACACTCCAGTGTAAAGTGCTTAACTGTGAATGGTTTATTGCAAGATATGCATTCTGGTGGGTCTTTTCATTTTAGTATGAAGGAGTCGGTTAAATAAGTATGGCCGATTCGAATTTTAGCAATGACTACCTCCTCCCTACGGTCGGCTCTGTAGGAAGGAGTCCATTCTCCTAGGATTGGCTTGATGTCATGAAGTTTATTGTTCACAGTATTATTGCATAATGCCTGCCATTTCTGATATAAACAGTCTTTGATACAACGTTTAAAATCAGTATATGGTGTTTTAAAATCAGATGGTTCTAATGATAGAGCCATTTTAGCAGCGATGTCTGCTTTATCGTTACCTTTAATTCCAACATGGCTGGCTAACCAAGAGTAAACTATATTAAGCCAGGTACTCAACTCAGTATGTTTAACGATAATATTAGCCAATAGTGGATTCTCCAGTTTTCTATTATGTAGTGACTGAAGTACTGATAGTGAGTCATAGAAGAGTATGCTATTTAAAATATGCTTGCTTGCAATGTATTGCAAAGCAAGGTCTATTGCTCTAATTTCGGCTGAAAAAAAAAAAATTACGTACCATTTGACAAGCGAACTTTGGTTGTGTGTTTTCCACTTACGAAGGCTGAAGCAGCCTTTTCCTCATCTTTTGATCCTTCGGTATATATTTTTGTATAATTTTAAAATTGTGAGAGGAGTTCATAGAAAGAGTTGTGGAAAATTGAAGGGTTTGTCTCCGATTTTTTTCCATCATGTAACGTGAAAAGTATCCTTGGTTGCTGAAGTAGCCATGGGGGTGTTTCGGAGACGTTTGCTTTCAGAATTTTTGAAAGATCAATTTGGGTACTTTCTAGAAATTGTGATATTCTAATTCAAAATGTAGGTATATCATTTGGTTTATTGTCATATAAGGTTTTATATTAAGAGATTTCAAACATTTAGTTTTCAAATGTTTCAGCTGTGGAATAAAAGCAAGTTTTCTATCGACGATAATACCTACAAATTTTGTTTCCTCAATAACTGGAATAGGTGTTCCTTCCAGCGTGAGTTTAGGTCCATCGTGATGTCTTCGTAACTGACAGAAATGCATACAGACAGTTTTTGATTTCGAGAATTTGAAGCCATCAGTATTGGCCCAATTTTGAATCTTGTTGATATTTTGCTGTATTTGTCTTTCGATTGTATGCTTGTGCTTGGATCGGTAACATATTAAAAAGTCATCAACATATAGTGAGCAATCTACACATGGCGTCAGACACTTGGTGATGCTATTAATTTTTATGTTGAAAAGTGTCACCGATGAAATACTGCCCTGGGGTACACCCGTCTCTTGATCGAGTATATCAGAGAGGGTGGAGCCCACTCGTACTTTGAATTCCCTGCCTGAGAGGAAGTTTGATATGAACGAGGGCAGGAGGATTTTACCTTCACTCGCTGTGATTGTTTAAGTAGGTGCATTTTGTTGCGCTCATTTGAAGTAACATGGATAAATACCACGCAATAATGAGTATGTGTGGATGCAGACCTCAGTTGTGTGATCCTGATTACAGCTTTTGACGGGTAGATAATCCATTGCATGACCATAAACTGTATAGTGCTGTGACTTGAGATAGGCATTTTGAGTGTGATTAGTGTGAGTGTGATTATGATTTTTAACATAGCTTTAACAATTTTTCAGTCATATCGCTACGATATCTGCAGTGTGGCAGTTTATAGTATGTCTAGCACTGGCGCATCATGCCGCATACATGTAGCATGATATCCCACCCAGTCACATTATCCTGACACCAGGCCGACCAGTCCTAACACTAACATCTTAATGCTAAGTGCCAAACGAGGCAGCTGTTAGTACCAATTTTGTAAGTCTTTATTATGACTCGACCGGGGATCGAACCCACGACCTCTCGCATCCGAGGCGGACGCTCTAACTACTAGGACACCGGAGCGGTTAATAGGCATTTTGAAGAGTCGTTAAATATTTTCAGCACATTTTATGTTTTTTTTAATTTCATGGTGTTTGTCTTTTGTAATCATATCATTATATATGTCTTTTTGTTTTAGGTGTTGTCTAATGTTGTAAATCACTTAGAACTTCTAAAGATTAGGCGCTGTACAAAATCCTTGTTATTTATTTATTTATTTATGTATTATTATTATTATTATTATTATTATTATTATTATTATTATTATTATTATTATTATTATTATTATTATTATTTCAAAGTAGAAATTAGTAAGTTCATCGCGTTCAGAACTGTATCATCCAGTGTAGAAACATTGGAGATGTTGCAATTGCAATAGAAAACAAGGACAATACAACTACAGTTTTCAGCTACATCAATATTCTTGCGACTATACTTCGTGTTTCGTCTTCTTTTAATAAACACTTTTTCTTAGAGAGCTCAAGGCTATAGTTCAAAAGGGATAAAAGAAGAATCGTAAACAATCTGTGATCTTGTTTAGTTTATGATTCACATTAGTCATATCAAAAGCGATCGATGATCACGCCTGACCGTGCAATGTACCTGTTTACCTTCCAAACTAAACTCTATTTAACCCGTATTGAACTTTGCTAAAAATGTAAGTAGTAGACTAATGTGTGGAGGACACACGCTCTTAGAGAATACGGGCGAAACATTATTTCAAGATGAGTGAAGTTTACAAATTATGATTCACATGAACATTTTATTTCCTGCCCAATGTCATTAATTCAATTTACAAAAGAAAAGAAGATTGTTTTTGACAATTTCATTTTAAGGAAGGTCATACAGCGGTTACATTTTAATAGGAAAGAATGTTTAATTGAAAATATAGTTCTCATAGGTTTGGTATTGCTTAAGTGCGTATAAACCTTATCAAAAGGCTAAAACACACAATACACAAACAACACTTTAAACATAAATCACATGGAATTCGTACGTTAGGTAGAGCAATGGCAACGGATATAAAGGTAGAGTTGACACAGAGTAATGAAGTTTAAAACTGCCTATATCTCAAATGATGTAATTAATTCCATTTATCAGCTTCCGGAAACATCTAAAATATTTTTGCTACTGAGGGGATGTACTGTGTATGTATATATTTTCATACTTGAACGTTCTTACAGCCATAGAAAGATAACTTTAAATATTTAATGACTTCTTAAACGAAAATGTAGGTAATGATGGCGAGTCATTTACTAAGCTCTCTATCTAAGATCATCAGTTCACTTAGAAGGTATTTCTACAAGACTAGAGTTTCAAAATATAAAAGGGCGAATAATAGTTGTGGTAGGTTTTCTGATCTTTGTAAAAGGAGAAATTCATTAATTTTAAGGAGCAGGCTTCATAATGATTATGGCATTGTAAATGAGCATTAGGCAGAACTTGTTTTAAAAAGACGATATTAGAGTAGCTTAACGTTTAGGGTGACTTCTTTGACAGAAGAAGTAGGGTAGCTTATCCTTTAGGCGGATTTCTTTAATATTTAGAGCGAATTGTTTGACAGAAGATAAGGTTACAGAAACTAAGTTGGAACAATTGATTAAACTTAATATTTAGAAGGACAAGTTTGGCAGAAGGTCAGGGTATGTGGCTTAACATTTAGGTGGACTCCTTTGATGAAAAATTACTGTATTTGACTTAATATTTACGCATGTCTTCTTTGACATCAGAATATTAACATAAGATCTAAAACAAAATCTGTTAACACACCAATATCAGCTGATGTATTGATCTCAGTAAAAAAGCGATGATGCAGAAAGAATTGCAATGTTTAGAAAATATTTTATTTTGGCTTTGTTTGGCGACGATATTCCAGAAGAATAACGAGTTTATCGAGTAAATAGCGCAGTGGCTGATGATACTATTGAAAATTTAGCATTACAAAATGGATTTCAACTTCATCCAGTAATTGATTTTTATTCTAGATAAAAATGAAAAAAATTGAAGTAAGTTTACAAAATAGCGGATATAGTACATTAGCTGTTAGAGGAGAAAAATAATAATCAAATCCTTTATCTGTCGCAAAGTTTTGTATTTGAAACGTGTAATGGTACTATTTTAAATAATTTTGTTGTAGATCAAATTTAAAACATTATATCTGATAATCACATTGAAAATTTGGATTTAGTGACGACAAAAGAATGCACAAAACTTGGAATTGGTGGTAGGAATAATTTAAAAAATCCTGCTAAACAAATAATTTCAATAAATATTGAAACTGGAGAAGAAAAGATATTTAGATCAATGACATATGCGGCAAAGCATCATAAAATTCATTTACAGAGAGCTAAAGATGTCGCCGACGGCAGAACAAGATCAGCAATATAAATATTAACATTTGATAGATTTAATTTTAAATACGCTAAAAAATGATATATTTAGATCATTTCGAGAGAGATAATTATGATTAAGTTCCAGAATATCATCTATATTAAATCGTAATATCATCATTTTATTGGTTTAAAGTTTTATTTTTGCAACAACAGAAAAAAAATCTGTCAGAATCAACTAATGCTATAACCTCAACAAAAAAAAACCTATGCCCCAATAAACAATTTCGTATTGCCTCAGCTAATTCTTTGTGATTTAAAATATTAACTCTATGATATTTTATTTTTTTAACATATAATTTATTAATTAGGCAATATATATATATATATATATATATATATATATATATATATATATATATATATATATATATATATATATATATATATATATATATATTATAATAATGAACTTAACTGAAAGACTGGGTGAATTATATTCTGTAGATTTTGTTTCAGTTAAAATTTTACATTACAACATTTTAATAATAATAGATTTTCTAATTATACTGAAAACGATACTTTGCATAACTATGACGACGACAAAGATGTTGTTAATAAAAAAATAAGCAGACCAACAACTAGACGATATGGTGTTAAGAATCATATTGTTAAAAAAATTAAAAACAATAATTATACTATCGCAGGGCATCAAATATTTTAGCAACTTATAAGACCCTTTTAAAACGTAAAAATAACTGGACAAAAAAGAAATATAAAATACGATTTTATTTTTTATTTTTACTAGAATATTTAATGTAATGCCAGTTGATGATGCAAGAAAATTACATATCATTTCTTTATATAAACCAGTGAATTGTAAATCAGTATTAATAGAATACGAAGAAATTTATAACATTATTCGATCAATATTAATTTAGTTGGTACCCAGTTATTAAATTTATCGCTACACCAGCACCATTTAACTTAACTTTGTTGCCGCGCTTTTTAGCAACTTTTTCAATAACAAATATTTCTTGCTCTGTTTTCTGAAGTTCTTGCTCGTAAAAACTGCCAGTTTTAGGTTCACTTAATAAATCTTTCAACTAGCATATAAATGTCATTATTAAAAGTACCTTATCAACAACAAATATTTCTTCGCTCAAGTTATAAGCATATCCTTTCTCAAATGTATTTTTGTCAGAGAAATTATAACTTTATCACCAACTTCAAATGTATGTCTCTGGTACATATTTTGTGTGCTAATATTGGATTCGCAATCGCGTCGTTTGACAACATTTTTAGGGATCTGTATTTTGTGTTACTATCCTCGACAGAAATGCGTTGTAAATTGTTAATATATTTACTCGCATTTTAGCTCTTGAATTTTGCTGATTATTAAGTTAAGAGTGCGATTAAATCTTTCAACGAGGATACCTTTTCCCCTCATTTCCGGTGATATTTTGCTCGAAAAACTGTTCAATATTTTATTCAAATATTCTGCTCCATGATAAGTCCATTTTGTTTTCGATCTGTACTTGTAATAATTTCTTTAAAGACTTCAATCATCGATATGCCTGTTTTTGCCGAAAGAGGTATACTAAACACATATTAACTAAAAACATCTACGACATAAGAAATATTAATTAAATTTAGCAAGATTTGATATATATATATCAAATAAATCCTTTGACAACCTTTCGGTCAACACGTTCTCGCCATTTACAGATTTCATATCACGAAGTTAGTCTAACATTACGTTCTCGCAGCGGTGTTTATTTTGTTCGTTGTCTAGACGTACAATGTCGCTGTAGCAGGTATCATGGCGCATTGCAATTGCGTCAAACAGATTGTTAAGGCTCTTGTCCTGGCAGCGGATTATCGTTTTGATCAAGTTGTTTATTAAGAGTACTATAAGATCCAGTATATTTATGGTCTGGCGATGTCCAACGGCCTTTTGGTTTCGACAATTTTTAAATTAATTTATGTATGTGTATACCAAAACCAGTTATTTCTCTTTTCATATTTTGACAGTTTGTAACATTTGTTGCGTGTCATTATTTATACTAATCATCTACTAGAATAACTTCCATAACAAAGCTAAGACATGGGAAACCAGCTCTAGACAACTTTATTTTAGGTAAAAACATTTGTTTCTTTTTACACAGATTGCACAAATACTTTTTAACATCATTCTATCAATTTTTGGGTTTTTTCTGTTTATTTATCTATATATTCTGTTTCATGTTTACATTTAAGACAACATGTTGACATTGTATATCATTAAGTTTACATAAAATTGATTGTAATCTCATCATTAGCGTGAGAAGGTTGTTTATCAATTTGCAAAATAAACTTTTAAAAAAATCTGGATTTTTGGTCATCGGTTTAATGCACATTACACAATAGTATCCACAGCCGGAAGTACCAACTGGCTGAATTTGATGAATGTAATATTTTATTATTGTTTTTACTTATATAATTTTGATTTTGACATTTGCTGGAATTCAAAAGAATTGTTCTCATTAACAGCTACCCAGTGAGTGTCAGATCCTTCATTGAAAACTTGTATATTTATCGCACACGAAATTGGAAAAGCTTGTGATGGAATCTCTGTAAGTTCATCTTTAGATTAAATTCACTGACATTCATTACCTTTTTAATTTATCAAGTATATCAAAGTTAATTAATGCAGCCGACTTTGTCAGCCGAAACTTTATCTCTTTGTTCCTGGTAATATTAGTCCTCGTCCTAGCAATCATGGTATTAGACTTCCACCAATGCCGCTAGTAATAGAGCTATTGGAATAAATCAACTTTTTGGCCTCGATCGTGTCTTCTTTCGTCGTTGTCTTCCTTTCTGCTGTTTTTCGTCTGGGCATTATATTTATCTATAGATAAACTTTTTCTTTATTCCATGACCTTCAACCCCTTTTTCACAAGATACTGCTCCAGACGTTGCTGCTAATCCTAATGTACTGGTAAAATTTTTATGTATTAGCGTTCTGGCCTTTACAGACAGTGCCTGACCGAAGAAATCACCTTGTTTTGCAGTCATATTTTCTTGAGCAGCACATAAATTTAAAACAACAGTTTGTGATTGTATTTATTAATTTGTTGTTTTGTTCACAATAATTTTGTTAAAGTACTCAAAACATTTGTGTTAGGGTCGACCTTTAATGATACCTGCATCTGTTTTGAAAATGCAGCTGCTAGTTTTTTTTAATTTCACCATCAGTCCAATATATTTTTGTACAATATATTTTGGCATCTTATATTAAATTAACAGATTAAGCTTTTACTGACATTTTGCCGTCGATAAAGTCAATCATAATAGTTCTGTCGTTGATTAATAACGCGTACACTGACAACTGCGCTGATGAAACTGATCCGAGCTTCCACGTATTTTTAATATCTTCAGTTTAAATTACATCTCTTTAATTTTGTTTACTTCATCAAAATAAAATATCGGATAAAGTGTACGAAATTCCTCTACTGATATATGAGATCCATATTCAACATCTTGATATGTTTGTACTGTTTCCATAAGACACATATAAGGTCAAGTACTATTCTTATTAGCGTTATCTGCAGAAATACATTCTATCGTTCACTCTTTATATTGCTTTAAATTTATTCCAGCACATATTCGTCAAACATCAGATTCATCAGATATCGCATTATTTTAATGTTGCTTACCACGTCACGCTTCCCGATGAATACAACAAATAATTGCCGTTGTATTTGTTCATTCTACGTTGTTGTAAGTCGCCATGTGTAGTCGGTGGTATTTAGAATTGCTGTTTGATATATTTTATGTTGATGAAAATGAATCTTTGTTCATCTTTTAAGAACATCCAATTCGAGTGATTTTAAAACTGTCGGCGTTATTCGTGAAATCCACAGCGAAAGTTTGTTTATGATAAACTGTACGTCTTCCACACATGACATAAACTGACAGTCGTTTTGTTCTGATCGATCTAAAATAAGTGTATGTCTAAAGCCACATCTTGTGCTTAGTGGCAACATTATTGTAATTTCATGTGATTCTGCTGCAAGTTTCCATCTCTTAAAATAACACTCATTAAAACGTTCATTTTTGAAAAATATTGAGTTGTTTACCCGATTTAACATTTCAGCGTCATCTTCAGCTGCAACTGGTGGTGATAAACCAAGATTATTAAGAGCTCCACTAAGTAATATTCTTGTATAGTCACCATTAGCCTCTTCAGCTGGTGGTGCTATACCTAAATTATTAGCGTTAGCAAGAAGAAAGGTACAATATCTGCAGCATCATTAGCTCCGTGTTGTAAAATATTTCTTGCTCCTGAAAAATTTCATAAGATGAAACAATATTCAACAAACCTGTTCCAGTATCTTTAAACCACATCATATTAGTAGAAGTTGATTTAGAGTATTTATCAGAAATACTATTTAAGATTGTACTTGCAACTTGTTAGTGACCTAAAATATCTTCAATAGTTTGATTAGCCAACTGATATCAAGCACTTTTAAATAAACACCAACCGCTATTTATAAGATATATGTGTGTATTAGCTGCAAGTGAAGCCGGTGGATCAACTACTGTCATAATCTGACCACGAACTTCCAACATTGCTTTGTGAGGCAACAGAAATACGTCATGGTATCGAGTGTTAAAATTTTCTAACGACAGCTTTATTAGATTCGTTAGAATTTTCATTGAGATACTTAATACATTCAAATTCTGTTATTGCTTTGTCTGTGCCATAAATTTTTGCAAAATCGAGATAATTTTAGAAGACACTTTTTATTTATCTAGATTCAACAAAATTATTGTCAATCATATAGTTATTGGCGGTGTTAGTTTAATTGGTTTTTAAATAATTTTTACTCCTCTCGGTGATAAAGTTTCTTTGTTGTTTTTATCATTGCTCGTTTATGTTATTTTGTTGTTAAATCACCGCGATTAAGTTGCGATGTCAAGTTATGTATTCGTCAGATGATAATAATATTCTGATCACAAATTATCAATTACGTCAATAGTTTCATCATCAATTTCAACACCAACATTTACATCTTCTTTTGATGATATTAATAACATTAATCTGCCAATCATTTCAGTAACTGATGCAAATTTTCTTACGCCAGCTCTTCTTTTAGTTCTTTCTTTTTCTACACATTTCTTAAGCGACCATGACCATAATATTTAAATATTTTTTAAACTTGCATCCTCATTCAGCATGTTTTTTTTCTTCTAAATTTCAGAAAGTCCTTCAACGTATTTTATTTCAGCGGTATCAGTTTCTTTGTGAGCACTTTATTTCTAGATTTGTTTGCAGTAGCTCTTTCAAAAAGTCCTTCAACGTCTTTTATTTCAGCTGTATCAATTTTTTGTAAGCTCTTTAAATCTCTTATTAAAATAACATCTAAATTTCTAATGAGATTTTTGTATTCATCTTCTTCCCAATTATGAATATTATCAACGTCAGGAATATTATACTCTTCCATAAAACCAAAATATTATGAATACATTATTTCTTATTTTACCTCGTTTTTATATTTATCACGATATCATTTATCTTCATAGCTTGATATTTGTAAATCTTCCTTTGTCACTATAGCAGATTGTAGTGTATATGCTGTTTCATCTGGTCTTTCTTCCATTAATGATGCTTCATTACTTAAGCTACTAATGTGACTACAACGGTAGTGGTCATTTCTTACATTATTAATAGCTTTAATATAAAGATCGGCTATAATTCTATGTCGAAATAATTTAATGCTCTCATATTAATTTATTTTCTAAAACTACTTTGATAAGATTCTTATACCCTCTGCTTTAATTTCTTTTAATTTTGCAATTTTTTTCGTCTAAAAAAATCATCTTTGTTAACATTATATATTCTCATACCACTAATCTTTTATATTCTCCTTTAAAATTTTCAAACTCATATATATATATATATATATATATATATATATATATATATATATATATATATATATATATATATATATATATATATATATATATATATATATATTCTCAATTTGGTTCAAATCTTATTTACTCTTCTGTAATTTTCCTCTCTCACTCTTCTATATTATTCTTCTTCTAGCCTTCTGTCAATTGGTCTAATGTCTAATGGCTGCTGCTTGTGATAATCTTTGTTGATGTTCCAGTGTATTATTTATCAGCCAATCTATTTCATCTTGTCTTGCAACGTGATTAGCTATATTTGCTGCAAGTGTCTCGGCTAATCGTTTTACTTCTTCAGATCTTTCAATATTTTTCCAGCACCTTCTCTTTGATATTTAAATTGATCCTAGTAAACCTTTAAGTGTGATTTTTTTTTAAACAAAATTCTTCTTCTGATAGTGTACCAGCTTCAGGTTGTTTTCCAAGTAAAGCCCCAGTAATTGGTTTAAGAGCGGCTGCTGTTGGTTTTCCCGGAAATATCTGTCCTCGTTGTGTTTGTTCGAATATCTTCCTAAGTTCAGCTTAAGATTGGACACGTTTTTATAGATTTTCTATGTTTTATGTACTTTACATGTCTTTCCATTGATTATATACTATTTTGTATAAAAATCGCTGTAGATATTATATTATTCAATACAACATCTTATCTTATTCTTATCATTTGTTTAATTTTAATATAAAAATGTCATAATTATTTGACGTTACTTTATATGATTCAATAAATTTGTATTTTGTTTGATCACCACATTGTTCGTTTGCGATATTTCCAACATCAACATTGTCAAGTCCTGGAAATAAAATAAAAGAACCAACATTTCGCCTAATAAATCTGTGACGTTTTAAAAGCTTTGTACTAAATAATAGAATTACATTTGTTATTACGTGATATGACAAATATGATCTTATTTTATTCATTTCCTCGTTGTTGAAAGGAATATGATAAAAAAGCAACAATCTTATGTTCGGATGAATCAAGTTGATTAACTGGTACAAGCTCTTCTGGTAGTTTGATAATAAAAAAAAATCTTCGTCAGCCTCAAGATCATCACGAAGTTTGTCATTATAATTGTTAAGTAGGTTGTACTTATCCTGTTGTGGAATAATTGTGTAAATATAAACGCGATCATAGTCAAAATTTTCTCCTTGAAGTAAATTTACATTGAGCAAGTTTGATTTTGCCATATCCAGTTCTTGCAACAATAAGATAATTACAATCTAGAAGGTCGTTTTCATGCTTATGTTTCACCAACCGCTCTGTATCAAATTTTAATATCGTTGATTATGCCATTATTAAACAATTTTATGTTACAAAATGGTTATCAGACAATAATAAAAAATGGGCTATTATACAAAATTTGAATCACTATTAGAAGATTAATTGTCTAAAGTTCAACAAGATGACTTATCTAAATATGCAACTCTTAATTAGCTCAAAATTCAAATCAATAATTTGTTAAGCATCACAAGTGTGGATCGAAATGAAGTTGTTTTCCAGGATCAACAAGGACGATTAAAGACAAGAAATATTCAACTGTCAGATATACTTGTACAAATACCCACCACGGTTGTTAATAATTTAGCTACTTTTGTTAATCAAGGCAAAATACAAGGTTCCAGTAAGTTAATTAACGATTATATTAGGAAAGCTGGCGATTCATTTACTGGTAACATTATCATGAATCGAAATCAAATTATAGAAACCAACAAAAAGTACGTCGATGATCAAGAATCTAAGTGAGTTTTGGCTAACAGTGGTATTATGAGTGTGTTTCTCAACATGAATAATGATAATAATGATCACAGAACACAAAAATCAGATTTTGACGCAGCAACTAAACAATACGTCTTCGATTGCAACATTCCGACAGTGGCAGTCAAAGCAATCAACCAACGATGGAATTGCCGCATTCAGAATTGATTATACCAATCACATACAAACGTTCCTGAATTTTCGTAGAAATATAAACAGATCTAGTAATGAATGTTTTGGAATTACAGCGGTTGTATATATCAAACTCGTTGACATAGCACAAAAATCAACAATATTGTTAGTGGAATTCCTAATATCGTTGAAAAACTAATCTGATTAAAATTCCGCACAAGCAAATCATCTATAGAGAATACATAGTAGCATCAGAATCGGCAAAATGGACACCGCAAAATAAAACTATCAAACATACCGCAGAAGTCACTGTTGTATATAGGCTGTCCTTATTTAGCGGTGCAAAATGTACTATATTTACCACATATCTATGGCGTCATTCAACTGATAATTTTTCTGGAATTGTATCTTTAGTGTTAAATAAAACTGCTGAAGAAACATTTTTACTGGAAGCAACTTATAAAAAAAATAACTGCAGTGTCATACTGGTTGTGTCTGGAATATATAGCCGAAAAAAAAACACAATTAATTTCCTTATTAAATAACGACGTCATTGATCATCATAATAAATCAAACCCAGAGTTTTTAAAAGCGAATAAAATATTTAAGCAAAAATTATTTAATGAAAAAATACAGTTGATTTTCATCATACTTCAGAAAAAGATTCCAAACATGTGGAAGCTCTAATACATAATTACAGATATTATGTTTAAAAAAACTTTGGTGCGTGAAGAAATGTTACAAATACTATAACAAAATACTTCTTAGTGATATCATATTTACCACTGATACTGATAAGCTATGGTATAATTTCAAGTGGAGCATCATTAAATTCGTTTTGTTAATAATATCCGGCGTTGGTGTTTCTCTTGCAACAGCATGTACAAAACAAAATGAGCCTCGTCTTACAACTAAACAATTGCATGTAAAAAAGCAAATAACACTAATAAAAAAAATTACAATATCAGATGCGATCTTATTTGCATGGTATAAAATATGCTATTGACGATTTAATACGAGAGTTTCGTATTATTGACAGTTTGTTAACAGATATTCTGCCGATGAGAGAAGATATGAAAAAGATTATCAAAAATCTGCAGTAATGGTAAGATATATAATAAAATAATCTCAAACAAGTTTTCCACAATAGAGGTCTTAAAATGTTTGATCGATGGAAACAGATAAAAGTGTCTCAAACACTCATTCATATACTACTTCCTCTTTTCTAAAAATTATATAGAAAAATGTTTTCAAAGTCGTGTACGAGTAAATTATAAAATGCTTTGGTTTTCTATGATATATGATCAAAAATAACTTGCAGTCTATTCGTTCGATATCCGACAATGTAAATAGTCTTTGATGAGCATAAATACTACAAAAGCTTTGCGAAGTCATTGCGACTTGAATATTCCTTAAACAACTAATATATTTGTCTCTTTGTCAGTGCAATACTCTTACTAGATAGCTATGAATTAAAATCAATACAGAGCGTTTTATAAAGATAGTAATTCATTTTGCTATAAATTACACAGATTTGCTTTCTCTGGAGATTAAATGTATAAATTCTCTTGCAAAATGATTACCTAAGAATTTTGATGACGTCATAGTGCCTACACGGAATTTCCATAATAACTAAATCGTGTAATCATTTTGAAACTTTGTAAGGTTAAAGATAGGAAATTTCCAATGAAGGGTTTTCTTTAAAAAAATGTCGAAATAAGGTTAAAAATATATAATTTGTAATGGATTTTCCAAGAATAGCTATATAAAAATATAAAAGGCTGTTAGAATTTTCTTCGTGGCCATTTCTGTTACATGTGAACAGGTAAGTGAAAATATTTTCCTAACATACTTTTCAAAAAATGATACTATAGCTTAATTGACTTAAATCATTTTAAAAAAAAAAAACTTGTTTGTTAAATCAAATCCAACATGTCTTACTGACATTGTTTGATATAAATTTTAATAAAATATTTTATTGTTTAAATATAAATAAATCTAAGGTTCGAGAACCTCTTTCAACCTCTCCATAACTTGGAAGGTAAGTTTTTCTGAGACACCATCATCATATATTGAAATTTTGGGGAAGGTGCGTGTTTTGAGACATCATCCTTTTTGGGTTTCATAATTTCGTCATTTTTTAGTTAAAAAATTTGGTGGATGGTGGGTGTTTGAGGGAGATTAGCTCTGTGAGGTCATGAAAAAATGTTAGAATATATTTATTTTAGAGTGGGTGAGGGTTTTCTGATCTGAAACCATCTTTGATTTTAAAACACTATCAGCAAGTATCCGTCATGTTTGGAATTTTAAGTTTGTAATAATTTTAGAGATCGGAAAGAGATGTTATTTCCCTTACCAACTATTATCGAGATCGTATCCAATACTTTTTTGTAGACGATCGTGAATTTGAATAAAGTAGAAAGACATTTTCATGATGCTTTCGTATATTCTTTAGTTGTGCGGCAAACTTTTTCCTGGAATATGCTTTATCATCTTAAATTTTCGAACGTCGGCGTCGGACGATTGTTAATTTTATCAATGCTTCTCTGCGTTGTATATTGACCCTTTTGCAGTTTTTAGTGAACTATGGTTTACCTATGGATCATTTACCGACTTTTATTATTCCAACGCACAGCTTGGATATAAAATGTTAACTAATGAGTTCAGTACCCCATAACCATACATAGACTTACCAGTCATCAAAAGACATTCTTAGCAGTCCGATAATGGGATAATTTGTAATATTTGATTTTTTAATTTTAATTCTATGTCAAATTCAGAACTCAAACGTTACAAAATATCCCATTGTCGGACCGCTAAGAATCAGTTTCTCCGACGCTGATAACCATAAATGCAGTTTTTATCTATGAACAAAAGGTTTTAATGACTGTATTCCTTTGGAACATATATATTAATTTTGTATCCAAGAAAATATTTTATTTCCTCCAAATTCAGACAAAATATTATATTTATCAATGGAACTAAAAGATATCTACTAAGTAAATTTCAGATGTGTTTGATGTGATAATTGTCGTTTGGAAGCCAATTCCGTTTGTATCAAATCTAAATTTAGCCAGTATTCAGATTCATGCAGCTGATTAAAATCCAATAAAAAAAGCCATAGGCTGTTGAGCTTAGGCACAATATCTTTTACTAAACAATTAATTCTCATGTAAAGCTAATACAACTGAAATATCGATATCAATTGATTAATAACTTGATTGATTTATTGATTGATTTAAAGCAACTAACCCTACGAAGATTCCATTGAGTACATTGTTATAATCCCTTCAAGTCATTAAATAAGTTACTTACAGTGAAATTAAACTTGAGAACAGCTGATAATGGTATTATTTCCTCTTTGGTTCATTTAGTTTCAGATACTAGGCGCATCACAAATTTACGAAACTTAGCAACAAATTAAAAATTACAGTGCAAAGTCGCATAATAGTAAGAAAATCTCCATCTCGGCGAATACTGTCACTGTTGCATTAGGGAATGTCGCCTTCACAACGTTCTTGAATTTAGAAACACTTTAAATCATACTATGTTGACCTTTCGGTACAAATAGAATATTTGTGTCAATGAATTAGATTGATGCTTCCAAGATGCACTGTACGATTCGTTATACTAAGTTTCATTGGTATCCACAATAAAATGAGAAGAATGTTAAGCCTTATGTCAGTTGCTGCGATGACATAAGTGGAAGATATTGACGATATTCAGAAATCTGACGGTATTTGTATATCTATGTAGCATGACATTGACGGTATTTGTGTATCTATGTAGCATGGCTTTGATGGTATTTGCATATCTGTGCAGCATATAATTGACGGTATTAGTATATCTATGTAACATGGCTTTGACGGTATTGGTATATCGATGCAACATAGCTTTGACGGTTTGTGTATCTATGTAACATAACTTTGACGGTATGTGCATATCTACGTAACATGGCTTTGACAGTATTTATATATCTATATGACATGGGGCTTTTACGGTATGTGCATATCTACGTAACATGGCTTTGACGGTGTTTATATATCCATGTAACATGGCTTTATCAATTGTCTTCAGCCCTATCATTGCCAAACATCCAATAATGTTTTGATTGTTGCATTTTGAAATCCGTCTCCCCGACTTAATTGAATGATTACGCTTTATTTGTTTTAACTTCGTTTCTAATACTTGGAATTATTTTTGTTATGTTACAGTACATAGAAATGCGGTTTGGGAGAGTTAACAGAATGGTTGCATGCAGCATATTTATGTTGTGGATGGTGAGTAAACCTAAGTAAAATATAACATAACAAAGAATAGGTTCAAAGTGTCATGATTTATAGAAGCCTAGAATGTTTACAAATTATGAACATAACAGTTTTTAAACCCCTTTTTTAGTATATTAGATAAGAAACTAGCTGATAGTATTTGCATTCCATATTATCCATGTGTCAAGTTAGTTTGATTTGTTTCATTGATCGGAAGTAAAACACACCACTCAGCTTTTCTTTACAATCATTTTACGGTCATCACTGTACAGAAATGAACGTTTGTATATTTAATCTTCGACTAATAGTTTCCGTGGCTAGTTTAGATGATAATGGGCAAGCACAATATTGTGTCCATATGTTATGGAATTAATGGATAGTTAGTTTTGTTTTGTTTATTCGTGTAAAACTTTTCTACAGCAGAAATATTTAACAAATCAATCCTTGCAATTTTGTCTTGACAAGCAGAAATTAATTCAATCATTCTAAAGACTATATCACAGTATGTGGTATGGAGCAGACTATATACATATGAGACAGGGACCATGGCAGGAATGTCTGTACGCATACGAAGCATTGTTGGAATGTTTGTGCATATTACCCCATACGGACAATGGCTCTTGTAACAAATCAAGTGCATACTGATGTGTTTCAAATCTTGTGCAAATACATATAGGCAAGAAATGAACAATAATTTCAAGCTTTTTTATCCAAAGCATTGACATGCTCATATTTACCTACAATAACTATTGCGTGGTTATCAAACGAAATACGTACAGAAACCCTATAAATCACAGACCTGTATCCATTTTAAGTAATATTGGCAAATTTCGCGAAAGACTGATCTTCGAATATATGTTCAATTATTTTTATGGAGATGATTTGCTTTGCAATTGTTAATCTGGCTTTATACCTGGTCATTCAACTACGTATCAGCTCTGGATCTCTATGAAAACATATATGAGCAGTTAACACAAGAAAACTAACGCCAATCACTAACCAAGACCATCCTGGTAAATCTGGCCCATGTGGCGATAAAAGGTGCAAAACCAGTCAAAATATGATTGAGATCAGCACATTTTCTAGCACAGCGACTAGCGAAAAACTGAACATACATGGTCCAAAAAGAATGTGCAAAATAGAGAATGTAAGTTATCTCATCGCATGTAGGATGTGTAGCCTTCAGTATGTCGGAGAAACTGAAAAGCTACAGAAAAGGATCAACATTCACAGATCTGACTCAATGATAAAGCTGTACAGAAGTCATGTCGCTGAACACTTCTCCTCCCGTTGCCACACTTTAAATGCAGAAACCAAGAAAGAAAAAAGGAATCATACTGGTTAAGCTGCCTATGAACATTGAAACCAAGAGCTTTAAACCAAGAAAGTTTAAAAAAAAAGACAGCCAGGTACAAATAAAATCATCTTTATGCAGCCAGTACATTTTCTTTTAAATAATTCTCTACATTTTCTCATTAGTCACCCAGTAACATATAATCGCTAATATAACAATTAAATATCCGGGATGTAATTTGCTGTTACATAAATGTACACATAATAACAGATGATATGCCTCGTCGATTTCTAGGTCAATATAAAATATTTCTCAGCATCATTATGAAGTTGAAGTAAACTTGATGAAGCATTCAAAAAAAAAAACAAATTGTAAAGTTTTATTCATGTTTTATTCATGTTTTATTCATTTATTTACACTCATGTAAAATTTTGTAACCTCGACGATTTTTCTGGGGTTTTTTTGTTGTTTGTTTGTCTTGTCTCTGTTTTGTATTTGCCTTTGAAAAAGACTCCGATTCAAAAGCGCTCAGGCTAGGTAGAAACTATAATCCGAGTATATCAACCCGTTTGTTTCTAAACAGCCCACCCCGATTTAAATAATGGAAATCTTTAATGTGATAAAAATGGAAGGTACTTAGTCATTTCAATCATTGATTTATATTTTCTAACCTGACTCTGAGTAGACGCGTTTCATGCTTAACGGAAGCTTTGACTATAATAGACGGACATAATTGAGAACTATTTCCAACATTTACAATGTCGAATCAAGCAAAGGAAAAAAAATGACAACAACAAATTGGCCTTTCACGTGGATTTAACAAACGGTTTAATTAATGTGTTCATGTGTGCAAAGGGATATAATTCCAAACTAAACGTTGATAATTTACGGAATTATCCTGCAGTTACCAGTTACTTCATTATGTTGTTTGATGGAAATAAACTAGCCCATAGTGTACGGAATATGGCGCCGTGTTAGTATGGAAAGTCCGTTAAGCATGAAAGGTCCAATGGGATGCCAGAATTAGTGCCATTCTGGTCACAGGCAGGTTAGAAATTATAAAATAATGATTCAATTGACTTAGTTATATGCACTTTGTATGACATAAAACGTTTTAGTTATTCAAACCGGTAAAGGAAGGGGAGGGGTACAGACAAATGTGGATGTAGCGTCAGACTATAGTTTTGCGCTGTTCGTTGTCAGTTAATTGTACTGAACTTAATCACTCCTTAAAAACAAATGATTCCTTGCTGGATCCAATTCACTTGAAAGGACAGTTATTCGCCATGATTTGTATTCTTTATATATATATATATATATATATATATATATATATATATATATATATATATATATATATATATACGTGCGTGTGTGTGCGTGTGTTCGGGAGTGCGTGCGTGTTATTATAAATTGACAATCAAACAGACTTGTACACTAATGGTTATATCATCATTAGGCTTTCTGGATACACGGTACTAATTGTATTAAAAAATGGGAACCAGTCTAGAAATGGGTGAACTTTCAAGAAAGTATATACGAGTTTGGCTGACCAGGATTGGTTATTAATGCAAGTTATATTTTATGATAAAGAATCTTTTGAGAGCTTATCCTCGTTAAAAGTGAAAAATTAAAGACATTATTTTATTGATGGAATTTCAGGTCTTTAATAGTCTTGAGTTTGGAACACCGATCTTTTTACATTGTTACCGATGCTCTGAAATCGAAACCATATGAATATTGGATTTTCAACAGGAAACTTCTTATAGTGCCTGGTTCAATCGGGCACAACATCTTAGAGTCGGCATATTAATTGCAAAGACAACAATAGGTCACATGTATGTCAAATATAATAGGGGGTAGACTAACGCTGCATTCATCAACATGAAACGGAGACGTATTGAATCCTTTCGCATAAAAAGTCAGACTTTAGAGCGTTTTTAGCAATACAGAAAAAAGCGCCTTGTTCTAAAGTAATTGCTAGGAGGATAAAAATGACTTCGCCTGTCTCTAAAGTCCAAACCCTCGCATTAGATTTTGACCAGGTTGTTTTCATCCACTAACGTTACAAATGTAGTTTGTGAAATATTCATTTTCAGATATTCTACATGTCGTTTGTGATGTATGCTCCCTCCCTGGCTATAAATGCAGGTACTTTCTCTCTCTCTCTCTCTCTCTCTCTCTCTCTCTCTCTCTCTCTCTCTCTCTCTCTCTCTCTCTCTCTCTCTCTCTCTCTCTCTCTCTCTCTCTCTCTCTCTCTCTCTCTCTCTCTCTCTCTTAGGATTGCACGCAACAGCTACAAAAACATCTGGAGTAATATGCACTATGCTAGCTGAATATTTAATTGTCCCAATGCCTTGAATCAGGCAATATGCATATTTGGTGCCATGCAAGTAGTCGATGATTGCATAACTATGATTTCCTAAAGCGATCTTAGAAAAGGTGAATGTCATTGTTGCATTTCTAACATACTTTTCTTTCATACAGTGTTGTAAAACATCTAAAACTATTATGTGAATTCGAAAGAGACTGAACGTTTATTTTGTGAAAATCTTTTCCAAAAATATTGAAAGAAAAAAAGATTTGATCTTTTGATATGAATATTTTTAGGGTGAATATTTTGTTGAATGCCAGGTGAAATGCTTTGTTAAACAAGAGAAGTTTACAATTCATTTTTATATGTCGTTTTTTATAATCAGAGTTCCATTTTGTTCACATTTCCAGTCACCGGATTGTCGCTCCAGGGTTCGATGTTGGTTGTAAGCCTAGTATGCATATTTTACACGGCCATTGTAAGTATAAGATACAATAAACCAGTCTGATAATGTTTAGTATATAAAATTTAACACCAATTTGGGTACCACCATTGTATCTTTGTTTTGACAGAATTAGTGAAGAAATAAGGATCAAGGCACTGTTGCGTATTATCATGTCATGAGCATCACTTACTTTGCCTGATAGTTTTGTTGTTTTAAAATTTTACATTTTGAGTGTTTGTATCATACGTATGAAAAAGCTTAATTTTATTTGGATCTCGAACAATCTTTATTTACGTTTCAAGAATCTTTTTCAGATTTCACAAAAAATACTTCTTGATGTACATACGTGTACTTTTCGGTTAATAATTTTTGCACTTCCGGTACAATTCACAGCTACTACTTTTTCGAGAACATATCCATGCCATAAGACTGCCTAAACTCCTGTGTAATAAACTGAAGGGCTGGAGTTTGTGGAAAACATAAGACGTCTTAATTAAGAGTTACGTGACTGTATTTCAGAACTGGCTTCAAAGTTTGTATATCGGTGCCATTGCTGAAGGGCACAGTCAGGTGGGATACCGCGTGCGCGTCGAGAAGGTGTGAAGAAACTTGGACCCGGGCTGAAAGATGTCAAACGATGGGCGTATCAGGGATGATAAAAGCTGAATCTTCCAGCGGGAGGGGCTAATCCTCTAGGTGGGAAAATGCGTATTTCTTATTTGTAAGCGCACAGAGAGAAGTGAGTGTGCTGCTAGCTATAGACGTGTTATCTGTAATGGAAAACCGACCCGTCTACAAAGGACAACTTAGAAAACAATACAAAAATTGAACATACAAAACAAAGAGCAACCCTGCAAAAATTAAACACCAAAAAAGAACACACAAGAAGAATGGAAAGGGTATAAAAAGGGGGGGACTTTTTAGGAAAACAGGGTGTCACTCTTATACCCTTACCAGCTTTGTGCTGGGACGGGTGAAGTAGTGTCAACAGGAAAGCCTGTGTTAACAGAGAGTTTTAGCTTTAAGCCACTCCAAGACTTGACTCGTAAAAAGAAGGGAATTTTAACTGGGTCAAATAAGTTTCTAAAGGTAAGACGGTATCATGGCCAAGTCTTTGTCTTTGATTTTGGCAGATAGTTCCTCTAATTAAAATATTGAATCATAAGGTAAAGTTAAATTTATTAGAAACTTAATTATGACGTAACATTATTGTGACGCTTACATAATTATGACTTAATTATGACATTTATCAGAATGTAGATTGAAAAGTTTGCAAAATTCGACTGAGCTGGATTGATGTGCATATATGCTTATATGAATAATTCATGCAATAGGAATGATTACTTATTAGTGATAGGTAGATTGCTGTCTCTGAACATGATATTATTTAGATGATATGTGCGTGTGTTATAAAAAGTCACTGAATAATGCTATTCGTACGTTATCAGCAAAGCATGTATAAAATAAGTGGAATTAAATTGTGCTTAGGACCTGGTAAATTTGTCGCCATTAGTCCGATGGAATGTGCGTGAGAGAGTGGTATATTACGAAGAGTTGGGTAGGAAGACGAGAGTGTACATCCTTTATATTTCTTGGAGAATCTCCCAAGGTGCTTGTGAGAAACAACATGGAGATCCCCAGGGTTTACGCAATGATGACACCGTGTAGATATGAAGGAAGGAGTTGGAAGGAGAACGAAAGGCGAAGGAAGCTGAGTAAAGTATCAGTGTTCACACAAGAGGCACGAAATACAGACGGAAGAAAAGGAAGGAAGAAGGAAGAGAAATGAATAGCACATGAGTACCAATGCCAACGTACTGAACAGAGACTCTCCCACAATAGGACATTAACTTTCGTGTGATGACTTAAATGTGAATTGGCATTTCGTTGGCCAGACCGTAATTGTGTCAAAATAGTAGTTAACGGAAGCTTTATATTCGAATTATTATTGAAATTTAAATTCAAAGACATATGTCCAGGAAATTGTTTGAATTTTTATTTTATATTGGATAAAATTGTTAACTATTCAACATTGAGTTGTATGTATTTTTAGAATCTGCATTAATGAATGTGGGTGAGCCATTTTACTCAAATACTCATATACATTTAAATACACATATAAATATGTCTTTTGTGGTATTTGTATATACGTAGACAAGTTTAATCGTAAATACGTTCAGTCTGCACTTGCTCTGTTATTGAATGTTGATGTGATTTGCAACCACTCTATTAATAACTACGACCACGTGACACGGACTGAATAAGTATCATGTCCTTAGATTGATCAGATGGCTGGGCCATGTGCGTCGAATGGATGACGGACAGATCCCCAAAGACATCTACTCTAAGCTTGCCTCTGGCAGAAGATCATTCGGACGGCCACATCTTCGCTTCAAGGATGTCTGCAAGCACGACATGAAAGCTCTTGGGATCGATGTCAACACCTGAGAAGAGCGTGCCCTCGACAAGTCCAGCTGGCGACATGCTCTGTTCTCAGGTTTGACAGCCAGCGAGGAAATGTTACGACAGCTCGCCGATGAGAAAAGATCTCAGAGGAAGAGGATGCGGTTCCAACCAAGACCTGACTCAAACTTCAAGTGCAGCAACTGCAGCAAGGATTGCTACTCCCGTGTGGGGCTCCATAGCTACAGAAGACGCTGCACAACTACAAACTGGGACACCTCTCATAGGCGCATTTCCATCGTCTCTAGAGACTAACGAAAGCCAACAACACCAACCTTAGATGGTATATGCAAGACTAAATGAAAGAATATATTTTTTTTTCATGAACCATTATTTCCCATTCCTATTTTGATCAGCCTATCAACGCTTTCGGACTGCCCAAATCGGAAAAAAACATATTCGACCTACAATCGAAATAATAGTTAGGTTGATGTAATGTTCTAATTTTTCAACGATTATATTTTTTTAATCTTTGTACGTTTCTTTCAACGGTCATTTACTTTGCTGTATAATTACAGGGAATCATATTCTCGATTTTTGTAAGGCCGCTATGTTAATTGAGTTAAATATATCATTTTTAAAAAATACAAACAAAGAGACTAAGTAAGCATTTCCAATTCTTATGTATTACTTTTTGTATTAAATTATTTTTAAATTTTTCCGTCTTTGCCCTGTCTTTTTCCTTTTCTCAATATTAACCATAATTAAATATTTTATGTTCATAAATTTATTATCAGCAGTAAGTATTCGAGATCCTCTCTTTTTGTACTCAATTTTGTACGTATAAAAAATCCATAGGATTAAAAATTTTCGTCTGGAAGATTTTTGGCTATACTTAAGGTGCAGAGGTTTCACCAAACACGATTGACTGATTATATTAGCATTAGATTGATGATCCACAAGTAATATTTAATTTAATCGAAGTAACTAAGCCTACATGGTGACGTTGACATACACATTAAATAACTCAAAAAGTAAGCTGCTGACAAAAAAATCAAAATATGCTATATTTTAACTTTTTATTTCATTGATTAATAACAATAAATTGTTTACTATTTATTGTTCACTAATAATAAGTGTTACAAAGCCATACAAAATGTTAAAGCCAAAATTATGTAGATAGAACAAATTTCCCTTATTTTGTAACTGTGCTTATAAACAATAAAGTACTTAATAGTTAATTGTATCGCCTTTTTATTCTTTCATTTATACCTAGTTTTTGCTGGCCAGGCTTCTATGGTATTCTCTTTGCTTTATTTAGCAGCGAAAATTTCCCCGTTTGCCGAAAATATTTTCTCTAGTTGTATTTTTCATTGTCTTTGATGAAATTCCTAACAAATTTTGTTTTTGTTCACGAGTTTTTGATATCCAGAACTGCACTTTGCAAGATAGTTGTTAAACTTTAAAGAGTTTCAAGAGCCGTACAGTGCCCTTCTGGCATCCATAAACTGCAGGTTAACAACAGCAAACAATTTTCCTATCAGTTCTAGGGTATTTTGTGGTTTTTAAATTCCACTGCAAGTTTCATAACATTATGTATTGCTTCTGCGTTATTATTTATCCTTAATTTTCATCGCGTTCTTCTGTCTTTGTCTAAAAACGAACTGGTCAAAACACGATTTGTAAATTTTAGTAAAGTAATTTTTAAATTTAATGTTTGTAAGTGCACAACTGTCAGTAGAAATCCTCTCAGATTTTAACGTTTCGTTAGCGTTAACAAGTCCTTGGTCACTAGAAATATTTTCCATTATGGAGCTTCTTGGAGTTGGTTCATTGTCTTCAACGTTACTCATGTAATGTTGTTAATTGTCTTTTAGATGTTTAGTGAATAGTACACAAGACGATCCTGAAAAACAAATGCTCGATAGCTTTAGCTAAAGCTTTATTTTCATATGTGCCGAATTCCATGACTGCATGAATGCGAAACACCGTATCTATTACGGACGATTCCAATTTACTAGAAATATTAGGGGAAAAAATTCAGTAAGTCGGTTTGATGCATCACGATGCATGACCAATGAACCCAGGAATAGGGAATTATCACTAATTTTCTGGTTAGTCTTACATTTTTGAATGCGAAGGTTGTGACAATAGTTTCTTAAGTTAAGTGTCTTATCGTTTCCTATCTTTCCAGATCTTGACATTATAAAGTGATGCATATCCATCATTTGATTATTGGTGTAACAAAAGATGGATGGTACCTGGTCCATGCAATATACAATTTCTTGAACGAAAGGATGATAAGAGAGCTTGGATACTACTTATAAAATTTTATCAGCTATATTTTTTTGTCTGGGCTTTTTAAAATACTTTTCCTTCCTTTTTGGACGATAATGGATGTTTTGTACCTGTTTTATGTTTCTCAGTGCCATCATGGAATTGGATGTGCTTATCGCTTCCATATACATTTATTGTGGTCTTTGATTGTCTTCAATTAAGTGACTTCAAGTAGGATAACGTTGCTCAATGAGCACGAAGGTACCGTTCGTGTTTGATGGTTGAGAACTGACCATGGGCGCCTGCAGGATTTTTTTTTGCAGGAGGGGGGTCAGGATTTTGGCAGCGGGGTTTGGGCAGCAAGTCACGGCCGGAGGGAGGGGTTAGTATAGTACCAGTCTGAAAGTAAAGCTAATATTTATAATATTTACTAAGAATCTTGTGGCATATATTCAACTTCTTTTGCATGATTAAAGTAGTCGATATATATATATATATATATATATATATATATATATATATATATATATATATATATATATATATATATATATATATATATATATATATATATTGATGGGGAGTCACGTCACCCCCATTTTTTGACCTATGCTGCGGGCTCCAATGGAACTGACCTATGTATTTTCCTAGATTGATGTTTTCTGTATATCCTGATTGGCTTCAGATGAGAATCAATGTATCCTCTTTTTTGTGGGACACATAAGCTTTGATAATGGATTAGTATGGATGACAAGTTACTACATCACTTAATACTGGTTGAGGAATAAGAGTCACCCAATAAAAACACTTTTGCGCTTTTGTCTGATACATTAATCTCTCCCTCTATTTTGTAACTTGTCTAAGATCTGTCCGAAACTATATAAATGTTTGTTGCTGGCTTCGCCATGCTTGATTCACATACTCCATAGTCATAATAAGAACTGATTTACTACCTGGTATTACGCTTTTCAATGCTCTAGTGTCTACTTTTGAAGAAGAAAAAAAGTATTGCACTTAGGGACGAAAGGAACCTCATCTAGAGTTTTTTTTAGAGTCGTTGATTTCCTAATAAACGTCCTTTGTTGACAACCATTTCCACACGGAATATATTTTACTAACTTGACATTGTTAATCCATGGACAATGCTATATTTTCCGATGATGGACATTATCAAAACTGGCACAGTGAGAGGAACCTTTGTGAACTTTACCACGCCTTCGTGAATTGCAAGAAGTCATTTGACAGGATATGGAATGTAGCCCTGTGGGAGACCATGAGACTGTACAACATTAATGCCAATCTCATCTCAATAACATAGCACCTCTATGACGAGACCACCAGTGGAGTATACTTCAATAGTATCATAGGGGACTGGTTCAGAACGATAATTGGAGTCAGACAAGGATGTCTGCTCTCTCTCTCTCTCTCTCTCTCTCTCTCTCTCTCTCTCTCTCTCTCTCTCTCTCTCTCTCTCTCTCTCTCTCTCTCTCTCTCTCTCTCTCTCTCTCTCTCTCTCTCTCTCTCTCTCTTTAACATCTTTCTGGAGAGAATCAATTCTGACGCGCTTGATAAACATGAAGAATCAGTCAGCATCGGAGGAAGAACAGTCACCAACTTACGTTTTGCCAACAACATTGATGGACTAACAGGAAATGAGCAAGAACTAGCTAGCTTAGTAAAGAGCCTCGGCAAAATCTCTGCAGCTTACGGTATGGAAATCAGTGCAGAGAAGACCAAGCCGATGACCAACAACACCAAGGGCATCATCACTGTCATCAGGGTCAAAGGTACAAAGCTAGAAACAGTCCACAGCTTCGAGTATTTTCGGGAAATTATAACAGATGTTGGATCGAAGCCTGAAGTACTCTCCAGGATTACGCAGACAACAAAAGCGGTGACGAAACTGAAACCAATTTGGAACGACAAGAACATCGCACGCAGTTCAAAGGTCAGACTGATGCACTCACTAGTGATCTCAATATTTCTCTACGCATGTGAATCATTGACCATAACAGCTGACTTAGAGAAATGGATACAGATCACAGAAATGAGATGCTTCCGAAAGATCCTCTAATGAAGAAATACGGCAATGGATCAGACAAGCCATTGGCCCTCACGAAGACCTCCTAAACACAATGAAAAAAACGTAAACTACAGTGGTATGGGAATGTCTCACGATCATCAGAACTTACCAAGACAATCCTGCAAGGCACTGTACAGCAAATAAGAAAGAGAGGCAGGCAGACAACATTCGAGAGTGGACAGAGTTGATATTAAGCGAGTCACTGAGAAAGGCGGAAAATCGAGAGGAATGGATGAAGCTGATTGTTCTGTCTTATACGATATACCCCAACTGTCTACCAGACTACTTGACTGATGATGATGATGATGATGATGATGATGATGATGATGATGATAATTTACACTGGTGATATACGACTACATACAGGACGCACATGATGAAAAGTTAACGAATGATTAGTTATTACTGGTAATTTCTAGAACAGTAAACGTCATTTAGTTTTCAGGATAATATATGCACGTTATCAGGAATAAATTATTCACAGTACCTGTTGTAGACGTGGAAGTCCAGATGCTAAGTGGTACCATGACGATGGTCCCATCTCTTGCAGTGTACAGGTCCGACATTAGTAAGGATCATTCATCTCACCAAGAAACATGAAAGCCTCACGGAACAGCGGTAATAAAAAAAATTTCTGGCAAGCTTCAGACATAATATTATTAGCTGTGGCATCCTCTTTGCATTCTCCACATGACCAAAGTGATATGTATGCTCTTTTGGTACTAGGTATTGTAAGCGAAGTTGGTGACAATATTTTGAGAACAGAACAATATTCAGAAGAAAGTTAAAGATTTTGCTTTCTTCCAAAATTTACTACATATTAAATACATAACTAAGTTATTGCAGTCTAAATAGAATCAACAGCAAGCCTATGAAATATGCAAATTTTGTTCAAAAGATAAGTTAGAATTTGGTAATCACAACTGTCGAAAATGTTAAATTTCCAGCACTGAGTTTAACGAGTTACAAACTAAAAATTAGCGTCTCACTAAATTTACTTCTATTAAATTATTAAGAAACCATCATAATCTCCACCATTCAATATAAGGAGTAACCCGTAGAAATTTAGGTTTCACGGGGATTACTTTTCTTATCATTACAAAAACTACGATTGACTATATAAACATGTATTAAATGCATACTGAACAGATGTCCAAAATATAGTGAAGTCAATTTATTTTCTTTGACATATACCCAGCACAAAGACCTTATACTTTATTCCAATTTTCATTGTTTATTGTGGTTTTTTATATTATTTTAATGATGTTATAACATCATATCATCAAAATAGAAAGGAAATATCAGTCAAAATGCGCGTAAGATGTCAATATTATAAAATAAATTAAAGATACCCATGCTGTCATGTTTGCTAAGCACCATGCTATAAAGTCATGTATAAGCTATAATATATTGTCTTGAGAATATTACCGCGTCCGTGTGTGTGATCTCTAAAGTTTGCCACGGAGATAGTTTTTAACTCTTACGCAAGGTTACTTTGACCAGTCAGAGATCAATAACTTGAGTTGGAAAAGGCGACCGGGTGCGTTACTTAACCAATGCTTGCCGTTATCACACCTATATATTAAATGTTAGTTCAAGGATCTAAAGGAATTTCCACGATGTGAACGAGGCGTGTTCTTATCCGTCCCTAGGATGACAGACTGCGAAAAAGACATTGTCCGGTAAGTTTGATTGGATCGATCCACAGCGATATCCAATCAACATTGAGAGAAAGGGCGTGATTATCATTCAGACCCGAATTATACCTACCGAAAGCGTAAAAGTAATTTAATATTCGCATAGAAGGTTTGTACATCAGAAGAAGCCACTCGTAATCTGGCGGCAGAACTTAGAGGTAGATTCTAAGGAAAGGCAAGTAAAAGTTATTTGCTCGATTTTTGCAAAATATTATGGAATCATCATTATAATTATTTGTAATATGTAACTTAATTACTATGATCGTTTAGTATTATTTCATTTACATGCGTATTTGAGAAATAATTATTAGATGCGAGACGGAATTATGTATAATGTTAGCTTGTGGTCAGAATTACTTTTGTAATTTTGTTAAATTACTTTGTAGTAAATTAGTGCATTTATTAATGCGTTATGTTAGAATTTACTTATGCATGAATTGTGAATTTGGAATTATGGCTTAAAGTTTGCAAGATTGGTTACTACGGACGTATTCATATATCAGAGCATGAATATTTGAATATTTGCGTACTTTGTACGAGTTGTAAGGTAAAGAAACGGTCTGATTATTGTGATATTGTTTAGTATAACGAGATTGGGAATATGTACTGATGTGACTGAATGATGCATAAATGTATAAGAAGCAATTGATACTGTGCTGTATCATGACATTTGCTTTACCATAAAAGAACGCATGGGTATCTCTATGTGAACGAATGCGTGACTGAAGAAATTTAATAGCTATTATCTGATGATAGGCTGCTGTACGTAGTGTGAGATGAGATAGCTAAGGAAACGATTTAACTGTTCTTGTGTTTTCAAAGGATTCTTTTTAGAGGACAGAACTTCCGGTTTTATTGGGTCCAAATTCTTCAAGAGTTGGACACGGAACTGAGACTGTAGCCAAGACAGTCGAACTCGACAAAAGTGTAGTCTTGGGGGTGAAAGTGGATGAGGATGAGAAAGAGTCTGGAGAAAATGGAGGAAGAGAAAGAGCCTTAAGAAAGTTGATGAGAAGGAGGATAAAGAATCTGGAGAATGGTCGGGGAGGAAGAGGAAAAGGAATTGGGTGAATGAGACAGCGAAAGGATACAACATATGAGTAGAAATACAAGGACAGGTGGAAATTCATCTCACACTGCTAATCAAGCATTGCAACAGGTTTATTATAGGGTCGAGCGGATGGTGTGTAATTGGAAATTTGAGTCACTTAATTATTGAAATGTTATTCATTGAATTTCAACCTTTTTGTATATTTAACTATCTAACCGTCGGCATTGCTGACTAGCGGCTCAGAGATTTACATCTTTCTTTCACTAAATTTAACTTCAAACAAAATAGAGTCTGGGTGGGACTTATATAACGGTTTAAATAAAATATTGGGAGCACCCCACCCCTACCATATAGTTCGTCACATATATTTCAAATCAAAGAATGGAAAAAGAACTAAATGTTAACCTATAAAATCATATCCCCCGATTTTAGTTTTACGCATCCATTTACCGACATAATCCATTTCCATTTCCAGTCTATGTAAGTTATTATTCGCATTGATGCAATCACGTCAATATTTAATAACAAAGTGGAGGCTTCAAATAATTGCATTCATCAATTAACGATTGAAAACAAGTCTACGTTTCTAAATATACACCAAAAAGATACAATTAATGTATATATTTGCCTATATTTGACTGAATTTGACTAAAACGACGTGCGGCTGACTGCAGGGGTCATAATTCTTTGACTTTTAAATGCATATTCTGCAGTAATATGTATAATACCGTAGAAGATATGCCGCATTATATATATATATATATATATATATATATATATATATATATATATATATATATATATATATATATATATATTACCGCTCCGTTCGCCTAGTGGTTGAGCGTCTGCCTCTGATGCGGGAGGTCGTGGGTTCGTTTCCCGGTAGAGTCATACCAAAGACTTGCAAAAATGGTACTAACAACTGCCTCGCTTGACGCTCAGCATTAAGAGGTTAGTGTAAGGACTGGTCGGCCTGGTGTTAGGATAATGTGACCGGGTGGGACATCATGCTACATGTCTTCGACATGATGCCCCAGTGCTAGACATCACTATAAACTGCCACACTGCAGACATCGTAGCGATATGTCTGAAAATTGTTAAAAGCTACGTTAAAAATTATAAACAAAACCACCACCACATCGCATTATTTATAATACTTTAAATGGGTCATCTAAACCTTAGCAAATTCTCTCCGCACATTAGCAGACGAACAGGCTGACTGAATCCAACTTTGAATTTGATGTTATTGATTGAAAGTCAATCAAAAACAAGGGGCAAGGAACCAGACGGGGCATGGCCGCCAAGATACGATACAAGAACTTCAATATCTCAGCAATCGTATATCGATTATGTTTATAGCGGTTTTTATACAAGAGACGCAATAACTCAGCATCCGTATATTGATTATGTTTATAGCGGTTTTTATACAAGAGACGCAATAACTCAGTGTCCGAATATTGATTATGTTTATAGCCATTTTTAAACAAGAGACGCAATAACTCAGCATCCGTGTATTGATTATGTTTATAGCGGTTTTTATCCAAGAAACGCAAAATCTCAGTGTCCGAATATTGATTATGTTTATAGCGGTTTTTAAACAAGAGACGCAATAACTCAGCATCCGTGTATTGATTATGTTCATAGCGGTATTTTTATTTACAAGAGACGCGATATCTATATTAATTATAGTTATAGCGGTATTTGTATAAGAAACGCAAAATCTCAACATCCTAATATTAATTTTGGCGGTGGTCGCACAACTAGCTATTTGATTTCTCAGTTCATATGAAATCCAAAATATTGCTTACTATATAAGTGTTATTACTCTGATCTATATTTAAATTGCATTAAATATGGCTACTTCCCCAAGAATATTATGTCGTAAATACAGGCTCGATTTATATTGAAAAATAGACCACGTTGAATTATAAAATGCTGTGGGGACATATTACTAACCGAAGAAATGATGGAACAACAAAATTTCGATCAACAGATATTCAAAAAGCAAAGTTCTTATATGTTGTTGTTTTTTAGAGTGGTAAATAGATTTCTCTGATTGATTTCCTTTCCTCATACAAATTGTTTTGCTGATAGTGCAACTATACGTTTTGCTTTATTTTATGGAATCATGAAGAACGTTATTTTATGACGTGTTGTTTTTAATCTGTATATATTTTATTATGTTATACAATTATTACCCTTGTTTGAATGTCACTTGATTGATAAACTGAACCAAATGTCACTTGATCGGGGCATCCTATACGAGGGCAATAAGAAATACTCCATTGAAGGACAGTTTATCTTTTAAACTCAAAACAACAATTTTGAAATTATGTTGTGTTGTGCTGTGCTACGTTATGTTATCTTATAGTTATATTGAATTCTCATTAGGTTATTTGTAGCGACGATATTTTTTGTTCGAGCGTCCGCCTCGCATGCAGGAGGTCGCATTTTCAAACTCCGGTCTAGCCATACCAAAGACTTATAGATGCCTCGCTTGGCGCTCATCGTAAAGAGGTTAGTGATGGGATTGGTATACCTGGTGTCAGGATAATGATACTGGATGGAACATGGTGTTATATGTCTTCGGCATGATGCTGGTGCTCGACATCATGCCACACTGCGGACAATTTAGCAATATGACTAAAATTGTTAAAGATACGTTAATAACACACACACATACACACACACACACACAAACACACACAATCACTTGTCAAGCAAATCTGAAACTTTTCACCATATCGTATTGATTGAATTTGGATATTCATGGCAAATATGACCTTGCTGCATTTGTAAGCATGCGTACAAACATAAGATTTTTTAAAACCTCGTTAGCAATGGATATTTTCTTCAAGTTTGTGTGTGTTAACAAACAACGCCCATCAATGTGTGTGTGTGTGTATGTATATATATATATATATATATATATATATATATATATATATATATATATATATATATATATATATATATATATATATATATATATATATATATATATATATATATATATACTACACCTACATGATACAAAATGCACGACCACTAATATGTATCTTACTGATATGGGATACAAAATACAAAATAACATTAATAGATACATGTCACATATAAGATGTAAAAAAAGACATTGGCACAAATGGATACATTACTCATAAAAAATACCTTAAGAAAATAAAAGCATACCCCTTTAATGCATACTCCTTTATCATGCAATAGCCTATTAAAAACACTATTGACAAGTTCCTTTTATTTGTTAATTTTGACAATTGTATGTATTCATTCTACAAACATATGATGTAAATGGCATATTTTCCTTAAGACCTATCTTCGCAACATTCATTAGTTGTCTTCAATGCTTATTCAGATCAATGATAAACCTGACAAGCACAATTAGATATATTCAGATCAATGATAATTGCAAGACCTGACAAGCACAGTTAGATATATTCAGATCAATGATAAACATGACAAGCACAATTAGATATATTCAGATCAATGATAATTGCAAAACCTGACAAGCACAGTTAAATATATTCAGATCAATGATAATTACAAAACCTGACAAGCACAGTTAAATATATTCAGATCAATGATAATTACAAAACCTGACAAGAACAGTTAAATATATTCAGATCAATGGTAATTACAAAACCTGACAAGCACAGTTAGATATATTCAGATCAATGATAATTACAAAACCTGACAAGAACAGTTAAATATATTCAGATCAATGATAATTACAAACCCTGACAAGCACAGTTAGATATATTCAGATCAATGATAATTACAAAACCTGACAAGAACAGTTAAATATATTCTTATCAATGATAATTCCAAAACCTGACAAGCACAGTTAAATATATTCAGATCAATGATAATTCCAAAACCTGACAAGCACAGATAGATATATTCAGATCAATGATAATTACAAAATCTGATAAGCACAGTTAGATATATTAAAATCAATGATAATTCCAAAACCTGACAAGCACAGTTAAATATATTCAGATCAATGATAATTACAAAATCTGATAAGCACAGTTAGATATATTAAAATCAATGATAATTGCAAGACCTGACAAGAACAGTTAGATATATTCAGATCAATGATAATTCCAAAACCTGACAAGAACAGTTAGATATATTCAGATCAATGATAATTACAAAACCTGATAAGCACAGTTAGATATATTAAAATCAATAATAATTACAAAACCTGACAAGCACAAATAGATATATTAAAATCAATGATAATTACAAAATCTGACAAGCACGGATGATATATGTGCAAATACGTTCAGAGACATAAGATAGTGAAAATAATTAACTTCTTGAGAAATATGCTATTTGTAGAAGGTTCGAGGAGTTATCATTTATCGAAAATAATATTGTTATTATGTAATTTTTTGCCCAGGGAGGAATGAAAGCGGTATTATGGGCGGACACAGTACAAATGTGTTTTGTCTTTGCCGGCGTGATCTGCATCCTGGTACAGACATCTTTAATTGTCGGAGGATTTGACAAGGCCTGGGAAATAGCTAGCAAAAACAACAGGATTGTCTTTTTCGAGTGAGTCTTGAGAAAGAGACAGAGACAGAGACAGACAGAGAGACAGACAGACAGAGAGAGACAGACAGACTTAGAATTGTATAGCATTCCATTAGAAATGAGTATTTATTGTTTTTTTATATTGTTACAATATTCTTTCAGCGTTACAAAGCATGGGTCGTTATCTATCAGTTATATATATATATATATATATATATATATATATATATATATATATATATATATATATATATATATATATATGCAATAAACTGACGACGAACAGTGCGAAACTAGTAACTAACTAGCCTGAGCGCTTTCGACTCTTAATGAGTATTTTTCAAAGGCAAATATATATATATATATATATATATATATATATATATATATATATATATATATATATATATATATATATATATATATATATATATATATAAGACAAACAAATAAACACAAAAACGTTGTGTTTGTAAACCTTTACATGGCTGTCTCCACATGAGGTAAAACTATAAATACAACCAGCTTGTATAGACTTGTTGCGGATACTGAAAACTGTGTATAATTTCCTAATAGTCTATAAGCCAAAGCGACATCTATTTTTACTTTTTTGTACATTTATGTAACGCAGATTATATCCCGGATTTTTGATTCTATACCGGTTATTCTTATAGTAAAAATCGAAGGATACAAAGAAGATTTAGAAAAAGTTAAATTCTACTAGTGCATAGTTTTCTTTTTCTAGTCTTCTTGGTTTAGACCGCTTGGTTTCAATGTTCTAATGCGGCGTATCCAGTATGATTCCTTTTCCTTCCTGGTTTCGGAACTCCAGCTGTGGTTGTTAGCAATAGCGATAAGTGTTATATCACTGAAAGTGTGGCCAGGGGAGGAGAAGTGTTCTGCGACCGGGCTTCTGTACAGCTTTTTTGTCATCCAATCAGATCTATGAAGGTTTATCCTTTTGTGTAGCTTTTCAGTTTCTCCGACGTACTGAAGGCCACAGATCTTACATATGATGAGATAAATCACATTCTGTTTTGCACGTTTTGTTTGTACTATGTATGTTTAGTTTTTCTTTAGTCACTGTCCTAGTGAATGTCCTGGTCTCTATCATATGTTAACAGGTTTTGCATCTTTTATCGCCACAGGGTCCAGATTGACTAGGTTGGTTTTGCCTAGCGATTGGTGTTAGCTTTGCCCTGACTAGGATGTCCTTTAGGATTTTTGGTCTCCTGTAGGCTACTACAGGTTTGTTCAGAAGTATTAGGTTTACTATGTCCGACGATTGCACGGTGAGCCAGTGTTTTGCGATGATTTTACCTACTTTGGGGTTGTCTGGGTGATAGGTCAAAATAAATGGTATCCTATCAGCCTTTTCATTCTGTCCATATTTGAGTAGGTCATCACGTTTTGTTTGTTTGGCCCTTTGGATTGCCGCCGCAATCAGGTCCTTGTCGTAGCCTCGGTTAATTAAATACTTAGCCAGCTCTTCAGACCTTTCTAGGAATCTTTCATCGTCGGAGCAAATTCTGCGTATCTTCAGTGCCTGGCTATATGGACTGTTCCTAATACAGTGTTTTGGATGACAGCTGGTTGGGGGGAGATATTGGTGTTTGTCGGTTGGTTTCGGGTAGATGTCTGTGTGTAATTTGTTTTCCATATATATATATATATATATATATATATATATATATATATATATATATATATATATATATATATATATATATATATATATATATATATATATATATATATATATATATATATATATATATATATATATATATATATATATATATATATATATATATATATACGTGCTGGAGGAATTTAATGATAATTCATTTAAGTATATGTCACTATAAATGTGTGATGAACAATTAGATAAATATAAATATACCTTGAAGATCTTGAATCAACAGTACAAGTAACATGCGAACGGCAAAACGTAGAGTACATAAAAAATATGGTAGAAATAATATTTGGGAGAAATGCTATGCCGATACAACTAAATAAAACGAATACGGAACCGAGCACATGGAGCAAATGTGGCATAGTCTGCGGTATTGATTGATGCAAACTAATGACCACTAGACCCGTTAAACTAGAAGGTATTATTTTACAAATTAAAATATATTCCTGAATGATTCATGTTAATACTAAGTCCATCTTTATAGTTTAATATTAGGTCTTGTCTGAGTTTATTGTGATGTAAACTGTCAGTTGCCGAATCATACAGCAAAGAACGTCCGAGGTCGTTGTGAAACCGTGCTAGTTCTATTATATATTATATTATATTATATTATATTATATTATATTATATTATATTATATTATATTATATTATATTATATTATATTATATTATATTATATTATATTATATTATATTATATTATATTATATTATATTATATTATATTATATTATATTATATTATATTATAATTGCAACAATTTATAATTTTATATTTTTTTTATTTTTTTATACAATATTTCCTATCAGTTTTAGAAGTTTCTTTAAGCGTATGAATTCTTGTTGAGGGCATCTCCTACCTAGCTATTTATAAACATATAGATTTTTATTCTAAAACGTAATAATTACATCATCATGCATCAACTTCTATCATTGGTAGGCGATCTAAGGTTTTTAACATTCCACAGAAGGGTGTAATATTTTATCTAAACTGACGTATGTGATCTGTGTAGAAGTTCAACATTCATAGCTAAGCAATGCTTTGTTGTTTTTTTTGGGGGGGGTGGAGGGAGGTTGGGGGTTGACAAACGAATGACTCTTGGTTTTGATTTATTTTTCATGAATTCATAGTGACTTGGCTGAGTCATTAATTTTCCAGACACACGAATAACCAGTTTTCGTTTCTTTAAATCTATTCGCATGTTCATTAACTGTTTAGGCTACCTACATGGGCTACTTACAAAATGAAATTAAGAATATAGGTAAATGATTATAGTGAGGGGAGATGGTCCAATAGTCAAAATGTACAAGGCAACCAAGACACGATGGGGAAGTAGCGGATTATCTCCCACCCACCCCCACATCGTAACTATCAGAGTGGGCGACTTACATTGTAGGACTCCGAATTGTATTGTTATAATGTTATTCTTTGAACAACCCCCTTACCTCCCAATCCCTATGTCCATTTACCTAGAGTTTTAAATTCTTTTGTAACGAGCCGCAGTGAAAGTGCTCTAACCCCAATGTTCTTCTTGGCAGATTTTGTTTTTGCCAGCTTTGTTTTTAAATCTATTAAAGGAAATAATTAATTTTATTTAGAAACACTGTAAAGACATTATATCTGATTCTATTCAGTTTTCTAAATAAAATATAAACCCACAGTTTTTATTTGATTTTAATTCGTTTTAAAGGCATGCAGTGCGTATGAGTTCCAATTTAGTGTTTATGTGATGCGATGTTATTATGATTTTTAATGTAGCTTTAACAATTTTTCAGTCATATCGCTATGATGTCTGCAGTGTGGCAGTTTATAGTGATGTCTAGCACTGGGGCATCATGCCGCAGTCATGTAGCATAATGTCCCACCCAGTCACATTATCCTGACTATAGGCCGACCAGTCTTAACACTAACTTCTTATTGATGAGTGTCAAGCGAGGCAGCTGTTAGTACCATTTTTTGTAAGTCTTTGGTATGACTCTACCGGGGATAGAACCCACGACCTCCCACATCCGAGGCAGACGCTCTAACCACTAGGCCATTGGAGCGGTTAGTGTTTACATTTGCACGTGATTCTTTTGATATAAGTTAGTATACAGTAGTTTTCCATACAGTTTATGCAAAAATAAACACAACTGGATATGATCCCATGGTTTCCTTTCTGACCAATTGAAATATTCGCTACTTTTATCAACTACAATTATTATTTCACAATTTTTTTTAAAAAATCGTGAACCATTCATGATAAGTTTTTATAAGAAAATAAGCACTAGATCATACAAAACATGCCCGGACGATATCCAGCGCCCTCATTGTCCTAAATTTTTAAATACTAAATTTATTTACGCTTTAAACATGTGTTGTTATGTGTGTGAATGTACAAAATGAGCTGTTCCAGGGGTTATCAGCCAAACAACTTTGTATGTATGTTTTTACCACATTACGTTTTGATTATTTTTATTTCCCAAACTAAAGCTTAAAAATGAAAAGCTTAGATGCAACGAGGGATATAATATGTTAACAAAAGGTGATTTTATTTCTAATTTAACTTGCGTCGAGAATCAGCTAATCTGAAGGTAAGCTTTAAAAAAGAATACAATTCCAATGACGTCGATGAGTATTTCTGAAGAATCAGCAATGCGAAAATAAACTTTAGAAAGGCAGAGAATTCTCCTGCAAGCTAATTAACTACAAAAGTATATTTAATTTTCATTTGGTGGTTGATAGCATTTTTATCTATAATACCACCGTGTTTTGTACAATATGTGAATATCTTACTAATGTTAACTTTAACAATGAATTGTTCATTTCTTATCCGTCAATAACGTGTTGAATATCAACACACAAACACACACACACACACACACACACACACATATATATATATATATATATATATATATATATATATATATATATATATATATATATATATATATATATATATATATATATCTATATCTATATCAATATATATATATATATATATATATATATATATATATATATAGATATATATATATATATATATATATATATATATATATATATATATATATATATATATATATATATATTGTGTGTGTCTGTGTGTGTGAGTGTTTTGAAAGCACTGTGAAAGATGAGTATATCAAAATCAATCTGATACCTATCAGATAATTTAGCAAATGTAATAATGTCACATTGTAACATATTTCATTACTCGTTCATTTAAGAAATGGTTAAAGATATCGTTTTCTGGTTGGTTCACGTATTTAACTGTTATATAGATTGATCAACTATAGTAAATGCACCATTGCGAAAGTGTGATTTATGAGATTCCTGGAAAAACTGACCTACTAGATCAAGCTTGCTTTGTTACCTATATTGATAACCTTTATGAAGAAATGCTCTCATTATTGTATTTTGAGCATTATGATGGGTGGCGTTGTTTAACATGATTTTTCCTTTCTCAGGTTAAATACTGACCCACGTCACCGTCACACTGTTTGGAACATGGTTGTTGGCGGAGGGATTTTTACTTGCACAGTGTTCGGAACAAATCAGGCGCAGATACAGAGAGTTCTGTCAGTGTCTTCTCTCAGTAAGGCAAAATTGTGAGTACTTCAAACAGTTTTGTAAGTGTCTTCTCAGTAATGGTAGCCTGTGAGCAGTACAGAGTTCTATCAGTGTCCTCTTTCAGTAATGGTAGCATGTGAGCAGTACAGAGTTCTGTCAGTGTCCTCTTTCAACAATGCAAGACTGACAGCAGTACAGAGTTCTATCAGTGTCCTCTTTCATTAAGGCCAGACTGACAGCAGTACAGAGTTCTATCAGTGTCCACTTTCAGTAATGGTAGCATGTGAGCAGTACAGAGTTCTATCGGTGTCCTCTTTCAGTAAGGCTAGACTGACAGTTCTATCAATGTCCTCTTTCAGTAAGGCCAGACTGACAGCAGTACAGAGTTATATCAGTGTCCTCTTTCAGTAAGGCCAGACTGACAGCAGTACAGAGTTCTATCAGTGTCCTCTTTCAGTAAGGCCAGACTGATAGCAGTATAGAGTTCTATCAGTGTCCTCTTTCAGTAAGGCCAGACTGACAGCAGTATAGAGTTCTATCAGTGTCCCCTTTCAGTAAGACCAGACTGAGGGCTATACAGACAGCAATGTCTGTGTCTTCTGTCATTAAGACCAGAATGTGATTAGATCGGAGATTTTTTTTCAGTGCCCTCATTAATAGGTTCATTTTCGGAGTAGTACACATAGCTATATTATGTCTTCCATCCATAAGGCCGGAACTCATAGCTGTATCAATGTCCTCTATCAAAACCAAAGGAAATGTTTTGTTTGTATTCTGCTAGAATTTTCAGAGTTAATATCTCTTATCTTGTAGCAGTTCTTCTCAGTAACATTACGCGAGTACTTACATAAACTTATCAATAATGCTATTTACAGAATGTGCGTTCATCATCTTATACATACTCATAAAGGATATTCAGTCCTAAAAATGCATAAATTATCGCAAAACAGTTAATTATTATTTCACTTTAAAACCTTGTTTTCACCGTCAAAATACTGTCTCGCTTC
This sequence comes from Potamilus streckersoni, assembly GCA_016746295.1. NCBI lineage: Eukaryota > Metazoa > Mollusca > Bivalvia > Unionida > Unionidae > Potamilus > Potamilus streckersoni. Next base: position 2,792,289 of record JAEAOA010002350.1, on the reverse strand, counting down.
TGTTTCTTTTGCAGAACGGTCTGGTTGAACGTTCTGGGTATTACGGCCATTACAACACTGTCTGTCATGGTGGGTGTGGCCATGTACGCTTTTTACGCTACGTGTGACCCAGTGTCCTTCGGTCTAGTCCAGAGAAATGACCAGGTAGTGTATGTTTGATATTATATCTTTATTGGCTGCTTGTCTTGCAAGTCTATAATCCTAAAGCCTTACCTAACTTTCGACTGGGTTATAAATCTGGAACGTATCTCTGCATGGCGTGCAGTGACTTACAGTAAATGACTAAAATATTAAATAAAATCCAGTCTAATTATAATTGCACAATGCGCTCACATGTTATTTTGGATGGCGCAAAGACAAAATTCTTGTTACCAAAGTTTAGAATCTGTTTCAAAGATCAGAGTTCTTCATTTTACATACTAGCTTGCTTTATTTTAAAGATAACGACTATATGCTTAAAGGCTATTTACACGCAAACTGTAAAGTATTATTATAACGTAATGATCCATATATCGCTAAAAAAAGTGAGTTTCACAGAAGTGAGTTTCATAAATTATTTTATGATAAATTGTATTTGCCAATTCGAACGCAGGAAACTGAAAGCACCACAAAACTTTTTTTTAATTCTTTATTTAAAAACAACATACTCTTCAATTCCTGTTTTTAATATATCTACTTACAAATCAAGCATGCAAGCATCCCTTGCTACTGTTTCATTTAATATACTTCTTTTTACCTCGAGCAGTTATTTCCCCTGTTGGTTATGGACACATTGGGAGATCTACCCGGCTTACCAGGACTGCTACTCTCCTGTCTTTTTAGTGGCAGTTTAAGGTATTATTCCAGTATCATATCAAGTTTAAACAAAAGTCGAAACGGAACAAAACGAGCAAGAAGTGTACTAAGCACTTTATGCATTCAGATTGGAATTCTTTTCATCCAGTATCATACGTATCAGAGAGTAATTTATATTATTGATTTTAATTAATAAAGTGTTTGTTGTAATATAATTATTAATTCAACTTTACGAATTCTACGAATTTAAGACCTGATTATATTCTTGCAGAAATCATTCACAGACAGTAATAGTTACATACATATCCTAATTTTCTTTTAGACAAAGTAATAATTATATACATACCATAATCTTCTTTTAGATTGTAATAATTCAATACAGACCATAATAATCTTTTACCTGCACGATAATAATTACATTCAGACAGTAATGTTTGAACACCCCAAAAGTAGACACTTTCAATACATTATTTCATATTTTAGATGTCTCTCGGTAAATGGGACAAGATATATTTACGCTTAAAAACAGGGTCTAACAGATAGCTAAAATTGTCGTAATTCTCATAACATTTGGTTTTATAGGATTGTCAAGACAAACAGTTATTGAGAGAAAATGTTAATGATCTATATATTTATAAATTTGAGAAAAACTCTTAATGTCGAGCTTTTGGCAAACATGTAGTCGGCTGAAGTCGAAAGCAATATATAGGTTAAAAAATGTGTGACTTGGTAGGATTAAATAAATTGGAGTCTTCTGTTGCTAACTAAAACTGAGATCAAAGTATTTTTCTTGGGTCAACTTGTCACTTAGTATAAAGATTATAGGTAGTTTAAGAATAACTTATATTAAATGAGATTTATTCATTTCTCTGCGACCATCAAAGTACAATATCTTCTGGTTTAAACGCCATTGCTGCGGTGATGCTGGAAGATTACGTGAAACCACACTGCTGCAAAGAAATGAACTCCAGATTCCACACCATGCTATCAAAAGTATCTGGTAAGCTATTCCACCCGTAAATGCTGCAACACTTAGGATTTTGATAAACTCTGTTGACAAACTGATTTACCATGACAGTAAAAATCAAAAAGTCATTATCCCTGTTTTGGTGCCTTATCTGCATCGTCGCGAGTGGCTGAAGAGTCCGACCCTTGCGTGACAATCTTTGTTGCACTTGCTGCAGGTGAATATTTATTCTTGTTGAGGCTGTTGTTGTTTCGCCTTCCTCTTTTCTCTCTTTGTAGCGAGGTTTGCTTTTATCCCTTCCTCGGCTTTCTGAATGCCTTGTCTCACAGCAAGTCGCCACTCGTAGTGATGGTTAGCACAGCAATCCCAATTGTTGACGCTGATGTTGAGCGTTTTCATGTCCTTCTTACAGATGTCTTTGCATCGTAGACGTGGCCGTCCTGTCGGTCGTGTTCCTTCTGCTAGCTTGCCGTATGACATAGTCCTTGGGAATGCGGCCTGTATCCATTCTCCTGACGTTGCCGAGCCACTGAAAACACCTCTCGCTGAGGATGGTGAACATGCTAATCATGCTGGCCCGTTCCGGAACCTCCGTGTTGGGTACTTTGTCCTGCCACTGGATGCGCAGAATGCGTCGCAGGCATCTCAGATGGAAGATATTGAGTTTCCTTTCGTGGCTCGTGTAGGTGGTCCATGCATCACTACTGTAGAGGAGTGTGCTGAGCACACATGCCTGGTAGACACGCAGTTTGGTCTTCACAGTGAGTATAAGATTGTTCCAGACCCTCTGGTTCAGTCTTGCCATTACTGCTGCTGCCTTAGCAATCCTGCAGTTCACCTCAGCATCAATGGAGAGCGAGCTAGAGATGGTGGACCCAAGGTATGTAAAGTACTCAACAACTTCAAGGTTGTACCCATCAATGGTCTACATCCTGCGCCATGACATTCGTCTTCTTCAAACTGATGGTCAGTCCGAACTCTTTACAGGCGTGGGAGAGGCGACATACCAGCTGCTGAAGTCCTTCTTCCGTATGTGATGTCAAAGCTGCATCGTCAGCGAAGAGCAATTCACGGATGCAAACCTTTGGTCTTTGCACGGAGACGTTTGATGTTGAAAAGTTTGTCATTTGCCTTGGTGTGAATGTACACTCTCTCGCTGCAGTCCTTGAAGGCGTACTGGAGGAGCATGGAGAAAAAGATGGCAAAAAGGTTTGATGCAAAGAAACATCCCTGCTTTACTCCATTGCTGACTGGGAAGGCTTCTGATATTGGGCCGTTGAAGCATACTGTGCATTGAGTGTTCTGGTGAAACGATGTGATGGATGACGGCGAGCAATCGAGGGGTGCAGCCGACCTTCTTCAGGAGTTTGAAGAGTCCGCTCCGGCTGACCAGGTCAAACGCCTTTGTCAAATCTATGAAGGAAATGTAGAGGGGCATTTGCTGCTCATAACACTTCTCCTGCAGTTGACGTAGGGAAAAAATCATATATACAGTTGACCGGCCAGCTCGGAAGCCACACTGGGATTCTGGATAGACACGGGAGGCTAGGGTCTGCAAGCGTACCAGTGCAACACGTGCGAAAGCCTTTCCGATGATACTGAGGAGAGAGATTCCCCGGTAGTTGTTACAGTTGCTGTTGTCTCCTTTGTTCTTGTACAAAGTGATGATGTTGGCATCCCTCATGTCTTGGGGGATGTGTCCCTGTTCCCAACAGAGGCAGAGGAGTTCGTGCCAGGGCTGGAGTAGTGCCGGTTTCCCGTTCTTGAGGATTTCAGGTGGGATGCGGTCGCTCTCAGGGGCTTTCCCACAAGCGAGACAGTCGATGGCTTTACTTAGCTCTTCCATGGAGGGCGGAGTGTCTAGTTCATCCATGATTGGCAGGTCTGGGATGGCGTTCAGGGCAGTTTTGGTGACGATGGTTTGGGTTGTATACAGTTCGTGATAGTGCTCAACCCAGCGCTTCAGGTGTTTCTCCTGGTCTGTTATGATTATCCCCGTCTTGGACTTGAGGGGGTGGGCGGTCTTGAGAGATGGTAGACCTGTCGCCTTCTTAATGCCCTCGTACATGCCTCTTGCATCTCAAGTGTCAGCAACTGTTTGTATGCTAGTGCAGAGATTCAGCCAATAGGTGTTGGAGCAGTGGCGGGCAGTCCGTTGGGCATTTTTCCTGGCAATCCTGAGGGCTTATAGTGTTATAGGGCTAGGCGCAGCCTTGTAAGCCAGAATGGCTTTCCTCTTCTTCTCAGTCACTGGCTCCATAGCCTCCCAGATAGCCTCATACTTGTTTGGTATTTTTCCGTTCCATCTTCCCATACTCACTAACGGCTGAGTTGTACACAATATCTCAGAGGTGGGACCACATGGAGTCGATGGTGTGATAAGATATCTTTTTGGCGAGAGCTTCCTGCAGCTTGCTGATGAACTGCTTCGTCTTCTCTGGTTTGTTTGCAAAGCATGTATTTATGCGTGAGCGACCCTTCTTCTTGCCTTTGTGATGCTTCTTGGGTGATACTCTCACCTTGCTAGCCACCAGGGAGTGGTCCGTGTCGCAGTCGGTGCTGTGGTAGCTGCGAGTGAGGAGGACGCTCTCCAGTTCCGCACGCCTTGTGATGACGAGGTCTAATTGGTGCCAGTGGCGTGAACGTGGATGTCTCCATGATACCTGGTGAATTTCCTTTCATTTGAAAAAGGTGTTGGTTACGCATAAGCTGTGCGAACAGCACATCTCCAGCAGTCGCTGACCGTTCTCATCGATCTTTCCCCTTCCATGAGTGCCGAGACAGCTGGGCCAGGCCTCGTGGTCAGCTCCCACTCTAGCATTGAAGTCTCCTAGTATATAGAGCCCTTCAGTGTTGGTAATACTGGATATTACTTGATCCAAAGCCTCATAGAACTGGTCTTTCTCCTCTGGGGTGGAGTAGAGGGTTGGAGCGTACACGCTCAAGATGTTGACTGGGCCTGAGGGTGTTGACAGCCTAAGGGTTAGGATCCTCTCAGTGCCTGACGATCGAGGCTCAATGAAGGCG